>JANWGL010001130.1:6816-65234 GCA_025200755.1 Ceratobasidium sp. C01
GCGTTGAGTACACTCGCTCGCGCGCTGAGTCTTTGCGTGTGGACTCAACTGGTGTGGTCGGTAAGAGAGGTCTGGCAAACTCCGAGGCCGTAACAAACACGGGAAGGGCGGTGTGATGACTAAGCAGGCTCGCCCAATAAACCTTCACGAGTTCGCCCATCCACTTGCACAAGTACTGCTAGCGAGCGTTGTGTGCGGTACCATGTGAGAATACGAGTTCCGAGAACAGATACGAATTTAACGGCGTGTACTAAGTTCTTCGAGTCGCGTAAGTTAAAGTACGAGAGGGGAAAATGCAGCTGCTTGTGATTTTTTGCGAACGTGTGGGTTGCCCAAGAGTGGCCAGCAGGGTTCAAGCGCGCAATGGGGAGGGGAAAGTGCGAGGGGAAAAATGCGGATGCTTGTGATTTTCGCGAACGTGTGGGTCGCCCTAGAGTGGCCGGTAGAGTTCAAAACCGAGAGCGAAAAGTTGCATCGCATTTTGGGCGCTGTGAAAGGTCGTGAAGGGTTAGCAAAAGTGGGTTGTAGTAGACAACGTGCACTCACCTCGGCGCAAATAAATTTAACGATAACAAGCCGATCTGGGTCTGGGCCGATTGCAAATTGGTCAATCAACAAGGATTAGTCGAAAGGATGTCTTGCGCCTACTCACGTTCTGGGTATGTAACTTCGAAACAGTGCGATCGATGACGAAGAGGGGGAGAGTAGGCGGAAAAACAAAAGGGGGAGCGGAAGATCGAGCCCGATATTTGCACAGCCTTGAGGAGGATGACCCACAATTCCAAACTAATATGGCTAGGTTTAGTCCAAAACGATAGACCGATGAAGGTCACACGCACCATTGGAGAGAAGGGAACAAAGGTAGGACGTCGAGCGACATGTCCGAAATTTGGGCTATGGCATCATCACCCCAGAACTCCACCATCCGAGGCGCAGGACTCCTGGATCGTCGTGGGGAACAAAGGGGATTGACAAGAGCTAGTCAGAATTTAGCGTCAGACAAATAGGAGAACGTACGAAATGCGCAGAGGCGAGACTTGAGCACGCGCGGCGAGTGAGTCCTGGTGGAGTATGGCGAGCTATTCGAGCTATAGTTCATGGAATCATTTAGTTAATGATTAATTGGGTTGGAGTAGTGGACTTACACTTGTAGTCACAAGCTCTTTGAGTCGCCGCGTTTCCGTCTGCCTCCCTGCTAAACATCTATGCCTCGAACGACCTCAATTGTGGTGCGCGCAGCGCGCCGCGCCCAGATATTAGCTGAATTTGCGCGACAACCGAATGGCGCAGCCCTAACCCTTCCGACCGAGTTCGACTATAGCTGTTTTTACTGTGCCACTGTTCTACGAACGGAGGGCGACCGAAATCGCCATATCGCACTGAGCCCGTTGTGCCGGCAAGCCCACCAGTTAGATGTTGAGAGGGAGACGACGATACGGAGAGCAGAGTGGGGCGCGGACGCGGACGCGGACGCGGGGGACGCTATGGAGGATATCAGAATCGAACACCCGAGCCCCTCTCGGCCTGACTTACCTGCAAATCAGGTTCGAGCATCGGACTCGCCGCCGCCTGTTCCGTCGCCTCCCTTGCCCGAGTCCCCTAGGCCACCTAGCAGTAACGAAACCCCAATCCCCGAACCCGCTCCCCGCCCCCTAGGGCTGCCAGACGACGGCCCATTTATCGATCGGTTTCCAGATCCGACGGCCGGTTCCCCAATCAACAACGAGCACGCGTACGAGCAGGACGCGGAATCGTATCTCAAAGAGTGTGGCACGCTAGCGGATCCAGACCACTTTGAGATCGCCGAGTTATTGATGACGACTGGGCTCTCGAACCGCAGTCGAACTCGGTTTCTGAAAAGTAAACTAGTAAGTTTAACTTGAATTTGAACCGATACAAGAGAAACTTACCAGGGTACCAGTATAAGGGGCGAACGCCATGGGTTAACTGTGCAAAAATGTTAGCGGACATCGATCGCCTTCGCCATGGGCCTAATTGGACGCTACATGAGTTCGAAATCAATGACGGCGTTCAGCAGCGGACGCAGTACCTGTACGGACGGAATCCCGTCGATGTCGTCCGCGACCTTATCGGAAATCGAGCATATAACGACGGGATGCGATACGCGCCGGAGCGCCATTGGACCTCAAGTTCGCGTCAGACGCGATGCTATAGCCAGACGTGCACCGGAAACTGGTGGTGGAGAATGCAGGTTAGTTAGTCATAATAAAACGAAAATCCGAAGCTAACTTACCCCCAGATTGCACTCGGGAAGCGTTACGCCACGTTGGCGCCAGTCATCCTCGCATCCGATCCAACTACTACATCGAAATTACCGGGGGGCCAAGAGTTTTATCCCGTATATATGTCCATCGCGAACATCGAAAAATCCGTGCGTCGAAAAGCGAGTACCGGAGCGATGGTGTTACTGGGCTATTTACCGATGGATCGGTTTGAGCACACGAAAAAGGAGAAGGAGCGCACGCGCCTTAAGGCCGAGTTGGCTCACCGCGCGATGGAGATATTGATGAAGCCGTTGAAGGAGGCGGGGATGGAGGGGGTTGACATGTGGTGTGCGGACGGTCGTTGTCGCCGCGTCTACCCAATTGTCGCGGCGCTTATGGCGGATTGGCCCGAGCAGAACAAGATGGCGTGCACGAACCAGGACAATTGCCCGGTTTGTACAACGCCACACAAAGGTCGAGGCGACTACACCAAGCGCGCGCCGTTACGCAAACGCGAGGATACGTTAGCAGCGATCCAATCGTACTTCAAGTATCAACGGCACCTGGGCGAGCTCGGTGAGCTTCATCTCAGGCCCTGCTGGCCGTGGTGGGCAAGCTTACCGTACGTGAACATGCATAATTGCATCGTACCCGATCTCCTGCACCAGCTGCACAATGGTCTATTCAAAACGCACGTATTTCAGTGGGTCCTCGGGATTATGAAGATGGCCGGGCGAGACCTTGACTTATGCATGGAGACGATGCCGGAGGCTCAGGGGATGCGACACTTTACGAGACGCGTCAGCAAGCTGAAGAACTGGACGGGGCGCGAAAGCAAGGAAATGATGAAACAGTTCTTACCAATCGTCGCGAGCGAACTCGATCTCGATTTTGCGGAGCTGGTGAGAGCGGCCTTGGATTTCATGTACTACGCGCATTCATCAAGGCTGACGGACGACGATCTGGCCGAGATGGAGTACGCGCTCTCGCAGTTTCATGATCGTAAGGCGGAAGTCGTGGACCAGGGGTGGTTCGAGGATATGGAGCGTTTTGACGAGATCCCGAAAATCCATATGCTATCCCACTACGCCCATTTTACGCGCGAGCTCGGCACGCCAGACGGATTCAATACGGAGGCGCCAGAGCACCTACATATCGAGTACGTGAAGAAAAGTTTCCGTGCGTCAAACAAAGTACGGCCTATCCCCCAGATGATCAGCTACCTGCGGCGGTTGGACGCAATCCGAATCCATCGGGCTTACCTGAACGGACTCTATGGTCCACCGGACGAGGAGGATAGAGGTGACGAGGAGGACGAAGACGAGGATGAAGACGAGGATGATGAGCGGGAAGACAATGAGGACAGCGCTTATCGCGAGCGAACTGGTGGCACAAACAATGGCGATGGCGATGGCGATGGCGAGGGTGGCGGTGACAGTGGCGGTGGAAACAGTGTCGGCAGCGGTGATGGCGATGGCGATGGCGACGGTGGTGGCAGCGGCGACGGCGACGAGAATGGCAACGGCGAAGGCGAGGGGGACGGCGAGGAGAATGACGAGGAAGACCTGTTGTGGAAGGGTACAGCCACAGAAGCGGACGGGACTCACTACCCGAGCCCAGACCTTACGATCAGCGTAAATCCAACCAGGTCACGAGTCAGTGGCGCGGACCTTGTCACCCGGTATGGCGCGACCAATTTGATTTCAGATCTACACGACGCCCTCGCCCTATGGTACAATACCCGCCAAGACGACCAAGTTATTTCCCTCTACCACTCCTTCCCCGTCTGGCACCGCTTTTCCCTCCGCCATCGCCCTCTCCCCTTCGCGCCGGGGGAGCCCCCCCGACGTGATATCATACGCGCCCGGCCTGCAGAGAGACAGAGCGCAGCGAAGTTCGACACTGCGCTTTTCTTGGACTCGCCCGATGCCTTTGGGCTGCAGCGTACGTTTTTTTACTCGCTCATTGCTTCCCTCTCAACGTGTTGGCTAATGTAACCTCTAGGCTACCGGGCTGGGCGAGTTCGCGCCATATTCGCACTGCCAGCGCACCTGCAAACCACCTTCCCGATGGTATTCGTCTACGTGCAACTATTCACTCCTTTCATTCCCACGGTTTCGCCATATCATCGTTTACCGTCAATCGCCCTCGACAAGCGTTATAATGGGACCCGACGTTCAGCCATCGTCCCAATAACCGAGTTTGCCCTCGCGTGTCATATTGCCCCCAAGCTTCATTCCATTGACGCAGAGAAGGTCACGATTCGCCGGGGCATCGACTTACTCGACATTGCGCCGCGTCACTTCTTGAATCCCTATTACAACAACTATCTTTTCTTACTTGTTGAGCACTGGCGGCGTATCAAGGCTCAGCGTTAGCCCTCAGGTTTTTGTTGTCGTTCCGGGTACGTACGTTAGAGATTAATTCATTCGTAACATCTGTTAATCCTCTACGTGCCAAATCTAGGCCGTATGTGTGTGCCTTCTGCTTCGCTCTCCGCCAGACGCGCGTCCACTCCTTTTGCATGCTTCACTTCCCCCCTTCCCCGTTGTACCGGTCCTCGGCGACTCGCGGCTCCTCTGGTCACCCCTACACCTCCACTTCGTGACGCGCCGTTGGACTTCGTGACGTGTCGTCGGACCAGGAATGTCCGCGCCGCCCGAGATGCGCAAGTGCTTCACTGGTTGCTCGTCGCGCAGCCCGAGGACTTGCGTAACTGCGAGGCTATGGTCCGAAAGGCGTGGCCTGTGGCCGTCTCAGCTCCTATCACCTGCGCGCTTGCTGCCTTCCTCAGCTCCGGTATCTCCTGCTTCCCATCCCGTTCCAACTCAACACCCCTCGCCCCTCGTTAACATACCAAGGTCACAGCGTGGGACGTCACACCCGTCGAGCGGAGTCAACCTTTTGTATATGCTGTACTCAGCGTACACGATCAGTTCCTCTTGCGCTCGTTCGCTCTACCGGGTTTGCTACAGACTATCTTCCCGCGTGCCGCCTCTGCCCCGTTGACTGATCGCTGTATTTTTCCTTGGACTGCCCGTCTCTTGTTCGCGAATGCCTGTGGCGTACGCTCCCAGATCTGTCTGTGCGTTATCTAATGCTTTGTCTTGCGCGTTTCGGTTCAATTGCGTTTCTTTCTTGTCTTGCAGCATGACACGCGGCAATTAGTATCCCTCGGCTAGGGCGTTTGTTTAACGGCGTCTTACGTGCTGTTCATGCTGCCACCCACCTGCGCGCAAGGATCCCCAGCCTCGCGTTTGTTTCCTTTAATGTATTACCCTGTAGCTGCACTCAATCTATTATGCTCTCGACATCATCTCCTTAATTTATATTAGTTTGGTGCCCGGATGCTCATGAGCACTTGCGAGCACTCACGAGCGCGTATCTATGTAATCATGAGCGCGTGACCGGCTACTCACGAGCGCGTGACTAGCCTCTCGTGAGTACCCGGTGAACATATATGAGCATCAGTATGCCTGCTCGCGAGGTATTATGAGCACCAATAGGGTGTCTCATGCGGGGTGAATGAGCGCCCGGTCACGCGCTCTCGAGTGCTCCCGACGCTAGTTAGCACTCATGAGCAACCCCGGTGCTCATGAGCGCTCAAGAAAAAAAAATGGTTTTGCTGATGCACTTAGTACGACGCCGGGTAACAAGATTGATACCACTGATTGTGCCCAAGGGGTAGCAACCAGCACTTTAGATACTGGGTTAATTACGTATACAAAGGCTGCAGATGTTTGTTGGGATGATTAGTATTGGTTAAGCTTATTTTGCAATGTATCCCGCACTGTACAACTCTAGCCTTCTATATTTGGCACTCGGCCCAAGATGGATGTATCTTACATGTATGCTACTTCACGTGACTTTCATACCTGACGTGGCTGTGTGTCGCTTACGACTCGTACCTGACACTGACCGCACGCTACCGATGGAGAGCCAGGTCACCTGACTTAATCACGTCTATCCCCACCGAGCCACGACCACGCACATCACCATACGGTCTGCTGGTACTCTCCTACTACCTGCTATCTTGCTATCTTGTTTTCTCACAATGGATGACTCTTCAATGTCGATGAACCATGCGCTATCCTCCCATTTATTGGATACCTTTGACCAGAGCCGTCGGGCATCTATGCCGCCTTTTGGTGGCCACGGAATCGGCGCGTCCGATCTCACGCGCAACGGCTACCTACCCTCCTCTCATGGGGCCTATACCCAACTCTCAACTATGGATAGCAGTTTCTCTTCTCACGAGCAGCTTGCAGCGATGCAGGCTAAATTAAACAAGAAACTTGGACCAGAGTAGGTGGCCCGATGTCTACCGTGGCGCGTCGAGACTAAGTTGCCCTCATAGATTTATTTCCCAGCGACCGGGGCCTGGTGGAGGTGTGTATATCAGAAAGACGTTCGATGCGCTTTCTGACCATTTGCGCGTACGCAGGGCCGAAACTTACTTATGCAGAGGGGTGGAAGATTATCAACCTCGCCAACGAGGTGTTTGGGTTTAACGGCTGGTCTTCGTCTGTCCTATCAATTACCACGGACTACGTGAGTTCTCTATCGGATGGTGTTATAATATAGTTGTGACATTGCCTCTAGATCGACCATAATGAAAGCACCCAACGATACAATGTTGGTGTGTCCGCGCTTGTGCGCGTGACCCTCAGGGACGGTGCCTTCCATGAAGATGTTGGATACGGCGCTCTCGAGAATGCAAGGGGTAAAGGCATGGCTTTGGACAAGGTCAGTGCATCGTCGCGTATATCAAGCATTTATTTAACAGATTAGCGTAGTGCAAGAAAGAGGCGGTCACCGATGCAATCAAGCGCACACTGCGCAACTTCGGCAATGTCCTCGGCAACTGTTTGTACGACAAGCAGTATGTATCGGAGATCGCAAAGGTCAAAGCTCCTGTTGTGAGTTCATATGCGCCACGCTTTATGTACCATTAATTAACTATACATTTAGCTTAAACTTGACCAAGACACCCTTCACCGTCGGCCTGATCTTGCTGGTCCCGTGCCGAATATGCCTGCACGGGGATCTTCTCCCCAAGCGTCACCTAACACTTCGCACAATCAGTCGACCAGCCGTAGCACTGCGCGACCTACTGGGAACCCGTCCCCACTTGCAACTTCAACACCTGTTCACAACCGCGTTCTTCCGCATAACCTACCTACCCCCGATACCTCCATGACAAATGAAGCCAGCTCGACCTCTCGACCCCAACCTCAGACTAGCGTGCCCCGCCGACTTCAGGGACAAGCACCTCAGCCCAACCCTTCTTCTATAACACCAGCCCCCCGTGCTCCTGCAACGACTGCTAACTCCTCAACCAACCGCGTTTCTCCACCTGCTCCTGCCGTCGCTGCCCCTCAAACCCGAGTGGAGCGAACTTCATCCGAGACGAGCCTGTTTGACGGTCAACTTGCTGGAGAGTTGGCTACAGACGGGAGCGTTTATGGATCCGAAGACGACGCCTTTTTCGACAACATCATGGTCGGTGAATTAGACATGGATGTTGCTGACGTCCCTCCGATTGCTGCCCCACAACCAATCGTGCCTGAGAGAAAGAGGCCCGCAGCTGCTCAAGCGGAACAACGCTCTGTCAGCAGGACGGCTGCCGAACCATCGACCTCCACCGGCGCAACTAATGTTACATCAAGGACGACTGCTGATTCAGATGCAGCAGCCCCTCCACGTGCCAAGCTTCGTCTCGCAGACGCTATTCGAGGAGGTGCACAGGCACGCGGGTCGCCGCCAAGTGACACAAGAGACGCCGTGCCAGAAGTTGTTGGCCAAAAGCGGCAGCGAATTTCCTGATTTTCTTATTGCTGGCTGAAAATGCCTTATTTGGATGTGTGCACGTGTTATCATTACAAGGGGCGTATCATATTTGGAAATGTTGACAGCGAATTTCAGAGATGTGGGCGGTCATGATATTTTGGCGGTGTGATTGCGCTGGCAACGCCGAGGAAAAAGTCAGGCCCGACTTATAAAGCTATTCAGTCATCATGCGCTCGCTTTTAGTTACCTCCCCGTACACCACTGAGCAAACCCCGACCTCACCATGTCTGACCCCCAAACTACCATCTCTCGCCTTGAGTTTCAGCTAACCGACCTGCAACAAAAGTTCGATCTTCTGCAAAACGAGCGTTCGCTGCATAGTCTACTTCAGGACTATGTCAATTTTCATGATGCATGCTTTGGGAAGGCCGGTTGCCCCGAAAACGACGCAAAATGGGAATCGCTTTTTACACCAGACGCAGAGACGGACCTGTATCCGTGAGTAACTGCTGGTTTTTGCCTATGACGTCAGTTCGGTAGATGTATAAGAGCTGATCACGAGCGTGGGTAACGCAGATTGGGCATCCACCAAGGTCGTGATGGCAAGATGGCCTGGGCACAGTCGAGGTATGTCCTGCCCGCTCTTCGTATTAATTTGTTCATCCTGACTAACCAGGGATACACGAATCATACTTACAGCCTTGGAAGAGGGCAAGGGTGCCAGATCCTGATATCGAATGTTAGGGTTACACTCGAAAGCGCCGCCTCGACGTCTGCCTCTGCTCAAGCCTACGCGATCGTAACCGTCGTCCCTGAAGATGCTGCCCAGACCATTACGATAAAGGGCTGCTACACCTGGTCCTTCCAAAAGCTGGATGGGGTCTGGAAGGTCTCTCATGTAAAACTGTAGGTCTCGCCCGCCTCTTCCGATAACAAGATCCTAATCGCCTGTGTATGATGAAAGTGTGCCGTTCCTTGGTGTTTAGCCCTTTGACATAGATCCCTCGTTGTCAAAAGCAGAGTGAGTGAACTCACCGAGAGGATCGAGGATATTGACTAAGTTTTAGTTCACAGCAGACGACCTTATGTATTATACGTACGTTATTAATGCTCATCTTCTTTGGATCTCGCATGTTGGCTTTTATGTTGGGTATGTCGTAGCAACAACCTTAAAACTCTGTAACTTTAAGTGAGTAATGTTTGGCCGACTACGTCGATCCTCCTATACTAACTGCCGCACATCCAGGTTGAGCCAGATGTGACCTCATCTGGCTGAAATAACTTTGATGTGAAGAATGTGATGTCAAGCAAGCAGGCTCACCGAACTGAATGAATGGTGACGCCTAGGCACCAAGAAATCCCGATAGCCCTCTTCCCTCGGCGTCGAGCGTGGTTCTAGGCTAAAAAAATACAACACGACTTGCGCTTTGTTCCGAGGAGCGCCCATCAGCTGCCTTGGGATCTCCACTGCGTTCACCTGGACATGTCACAAGTGTGTAGCATGCCTATTTGGTCGATGCGTGGCTAGCTACCTCGATCGTCAGTGACTGTCCGACCGCAGGATCGCGTGCGTGTGCGGCGGGGTCGCAACTGAGGTCGCATTTACCTCCACAACACGCTCACTTGCGTCTAGATCAGAGGTTTGTAGGTACGCTTTAGGGCTCATTGGCGTCGAAAAGGGACATCGTGGCCGGCCGACCCTGCGGCTTGTACCCATCGAGCCTGGGCAACATGCGCGTGGTGGAGCAGAAATTGGGGAATCGATGGTCGACGATCCGGTTCTTTCTCTTACGGTTTTGGTCCGATTGTGAGTTGTCTTCAAGGGGTGGATTAAACCGGCTTAACTCGCTGGAGACAACTTCGTCATATTCTGAGAGCTTGCAGAACATTGTTCGTTGCCCAGCGCTTTCATCGCTCCACAATTCCCCGCAGTTTGCTTGCATCATTGTTGTGACGGTTTTGGATGGTACACTGGCAGCCTCGGTCGGGACATAACCACTTGCTCACTATGCAAGAGTGACAGACTCAGTCGAGATGAAACTTGGGGGACTAGCCTACGCTTAAGGGCACGCGCGGATGGCACCGCTTCCCCTACCTTCGTCGTATCGATTCCCGATCTCCTCTATCCCTCAGTCTGTCGGTCGGGTCACATCGCTCCACGCGACATTTTTGCCCTGCATACTCGACTATTTCCAGGATGTCACCACCTATCTTTCTATGCACTTTGAAAACCGCACCACGAAAACAACGAGCGTGGGACATTGTTGATATAAGGGAAGCATCACCAACCCCAGTCTACTATGAGCATGGTGAGTGAGTTCACGTTACCAACCAAAGGGTCGGCAGTTTCTCACCGTCACGCTCGCGTGGTTATTGCTCAGATCTTGACATTATGCGAGTATCTCCGCAGTCTATCACGGGGCAGTACACATTCGACATGCATTCCGAGTACCAATGCCGAAGAGCCTTGCGCGCTGCACGCATACAGCTGCTTCACGAGATCAAGAAGGATCGATACAACGTTCTGCTTGGAGAAGGGTGAGTTGTTCTCTCCAGGCAGCGCCACCAGCTCAGCGTTCCTTTCGCCGACCTTGAAATCGGGTATAACATTAATCCCTAACGCGGTTTTCGATCTTTTCACAGATGGAAATTGACGCGGATGCGTAAAGGGAACCTTTTACGAATCGTGGTGGTTTACTCGGGCCGGCCAGCAGTTGCATGGGGAGATGTTCAAGCGCGGATGCCACCTTTCATGGATCTCCTGGGTAATAGTTGAGGGTTCTGATTCTAATTCTGCCGGGATAATTTTTTTTCGCTTGGACCGGATGCAATAGTAGTGGCTATATGCGCGCTTTAATAGGGTTTCACAGACTCATTTAATTTACCCTTTATTTCATTCTTAATGGCATTTGTTTTGGTTCGAGGCCGCACCAACAGACCGCTGGAGCCTTCGTATTTCCGATCATTTAATCTAGTGCAGTCATCCCGCATTTATGAGCTCCGAACAGGTACGATTGGGGGGTTGTTTTGTTTGTTTACAGGGACCACGTTGCTTCTCTCCAACTACGTCATATATGACGCGGCTACTGGAGTGGCGATTGAGCAACCCAGCAAGATAGCAAACCCCGCCTGGTTTGTCTCGTAACTACTTTTTTATATCGATTGTAGGCATTTATGACCTGTACGAGCGTTGGGAGGTGAAGAAAATCTGGTAACCATGTAATATAACATGTCAGATATGTCAGGTGGAGCTCCATTCGGGCAGTAAGGAAAAGAATTGGAACAAATTCAGTCCAAGTTCGCCAACAAGGACCTCCAGAAGCCCAGCTGGGGCAAGGAGTGAGACTCATTTGGACCCGGGTAGCCATCAACTTGAAGTTTTGTCCTCCGGTTTTACGGCGGTAGCACAGAATTGTGGAGCGCTCCACAGTTGTGGGTCCGCGACGTCCCAGGGATGCACAGCTTCAGGTACGGCGATGAGCGGGCTAGAATTTTGTTCTCTGGCCTCGCTCGTGGTTGACAGTATCGCCAGTGTGCTTCAAGTAGCGATTAAATACGCGACCACGACGATCATCAGTAAAAACACATTGAATTTGGTTCCAAGGCGGAACGGCAGTCCGGCAAGGATGCTGACCCTGAGGGGACTTCGATGGTCTTTTGCAGAGTGCCTTCTGCTCTCGTCCACCACGTCCACCGCGCGTCTTACATCCACAACAATCCAGCGCGCGCCGACCATCGGATAATACGATTAAAACACAACCAAATCGTTCCGCCCCTTCACGGCCGCGGCCACCCACTCACAACTAGACGGCTGCCCTGCTTGTCCGGATGGAGGACTTCTCTACATATCTCACCAGCACTCCGCCTGAGCTGCAATCGCAGTCCTCGGTCCAGCAATCACTCCCTCCTTCAATGCAGGATCAAATGACTTCGCATCATCAACAACAGCAGGCGATGCTGCAGCAACGCCACCAGCAGCAGCAACAGCAGCTTCAACAGCAGCAGCATATGCAGCAGCAACAACTCGATATCCGGCAGCAGCAGCAACAGCAGCAACAACCCCCGCCGTCGCAACAAGCACCGTCCGGGCCGTTTGCTTATCCCCCACCGAGTGCACAAACCACACCCTCGGCTGCAGCTCACCCCCATGCACTGACTCCTCGGTCGTTTGCTGAGGCAATGGGCATCGATCCAAATGCGTTCAGTAATGAAATCTCATTCCAACTTCCGTCGTTCCTAACCGGCCCAACCGTGGCTCCAGGGGGCGGCGGAGACGTCATACCAGGCTCGGCGTCCAACCTGCAACAACCCGAAGCTTATTCTAATACTTGGTACGCCGGCGGCGCATCCAGTTCGCACGCGTCTAGGTATGATCGCTCTCGTTGTCTGCTGATCACCGCTAATATGCCCTTGTATTTTCACCATAGCTCGGACGTCAATCTAAGGTCGCCGAATGACTATCCTGGGTTCTCGCCTTATGCGTTGCAGAGCTCGCAGGAGGATCAGTATGCTGGGAGCCCGTCAGATCGACAGGGATTGTCACAGCCGGTCATGATGCGTTATCCTTCTCAAGACGAGACCTACGGGTTCGCTCCTGGCGAGATGAGCCTGCAATCACCACAGACGCAGAGCGTGCACCCTCAAGCGCTGCAACAGTCAAACACCCAGGCGTACTCGTCACCGCCGACATCCGCTACTGCCTTTTCGGCCCCACAACCCACGATGACCCCAGCACCAACTTCGGCTACAATCGCCGGGCCTTTACCTACCGTCACCGGTAGCGTCATGCCAGGGCTGTACTCCACTTCGGGGTTCGACATGTTGGGTGTCCTCGCACGGGTGGCGTCTCGACCCAACCCAAAGATCGTTCTAGGCCCCGTAGATTTGACGTGTTCTTTTACGGTGGTTGATATCAAGCGTTACGACCACCCGATCGTCTACGCATCGCCTACATTCCACAGGCTTACCGGATACGAGCAAAACGAAATCATAGGCCGGAATTGTCGGTTCTTGCAAGTAAGTTTATTCGCGAAGTTTCTTGATTTAGACTGACGAACGATGGCGTACCAGGCTCCAAATGGGCGAGTTGAGAGGGGGTCAACACGAACGTACACCGACAATGCTGCGGTCGCGCACTTCAAGAAGAGTTTGTCGGCGGATAAGGAATGTCAGGCCAGCTTGATCAACTACCGCAAGAATGGCGTACCGTTCATCAACCTGGTTTCAATTATCCCTATAAAATGGGACACTGACGAGATTCGGTGAGCCTGGGTTACTGCGTGTACAAGGGAGGTCGGAGCTCACATATGTGTCAGCTATCACGTCGGTTTCCAAGTTGACTTGGTAGATCAACCGCATGCCATTTTGCAGACTATGCGCGATGGGTCTTATATTGTCAACTATAGCCTTCAGTCCAACCCGCAGCCGGCGCTCTCACCGGGAAGAGACAGGATAGGGTCGTTAAATCCAGAGCTACGCCAGATTATCGCGAACACCATGTCCACCGGTGGTTTCGCTTCGGGTGAAGAGCAGGAGCGCCAGGATTTGAACATGTTATTACTCGAGAACTCCGACGGTGAGTAGACTATATGCGGCGTTGAGTTGAATAAGCTCATTTGGGTTTCGCAGATTTTATCCATGTGTTGTCCCTTAAAGGCTCCTTCCTCTACGTATCCCCTAGCGTTCGCAACGTACTCGAGTACGAGCCTGAAGAGCTAATCGGGAAATCGATATCAGACGTCACTCACCCATCCGACATCGTTCCTGTCATGCGTGAACTCAAAGAATCGTCGACGATCGTTCCTGCTGGCAACCATAGTGGCGGCTCTGTACAAAAGACTGTCAACCTACTCCTACGTGTCCGTCGCAAGACTAGTGGCTATGTCTGGATCGAAAGTCAAGGGCGTCTCCACGTGGAGCCAGGGAAAGGCCGCAAGGCCATTATCTTGAGCGGCCGAAAGAAAGAAGTTCCTCGTCTACAATGGTCTAGCATAGCCCGCGCAGGAGGGCTCGGCGACCGCGAGTTTTGGTTGCAGATGTCGGTTGACGGCTTGGTGCTTGTTGCGAGCGCTGGCGTCTATGAGATCATGGGGTACACTCCTGATGAGTTCCTCGGGACAAACTTGATCGTCGATCACATACTTGAAGAGTGGAAACCTTCGATTCTAGCACGCCTCGCTTCTACCATATCCCCCACACGCGCGATCACCTTTGCGTCAGAGGCTGCCAAACGGCCAGATGCGGGTCTAGATGCGACGATGCCCGAAGTCGCTCGTTGCGTCATGCTCGCAAAGCACGGACAACAGATCACTGCCGATATTTGCTTTTATCCCCCTCTTGCCTCCTTGGAGGACACTCCCTCCGGCACTGGACCGGCTATTAAACCGGCGCCGGCGTCTTTGGTGTGCCAGGTCAAGTTGACGTCGTCAGATATGGGTCGGCCGCGCTCGCACACCACAAGCTCGCTCGAAGCGAGTGGAGCTGGGCCGCCTGGGATTTTCGGTGGGAGAATGGTTGGCGATCCGCAGTCGGGCGTCACTGGTCAACTGCAGGGACATATTGTGCACGATTTATCGTCAAACGTGTTTGAAGAGCTCGAGACTACGCGGAGCACGAGTTGGCAGTACGAGTTGCAACAGCTCAAGATTTCGAACAAGCGGATGAAAGACGAGGTCGATTCGATCGTCGAGCGCAGGAACAACGCCGAGGTAAGCGTCGAAAAGTCGTCGCGGAAGCGTCGCACGCGCGATGCGATGGACGCTGAGCAGATTTAGGTGGGCTCCTAAGCAGAGGGCCTAGGGGTTCGCCTTTATGTGCTCACACTGCGGTGCCGATCCTCGATTCGTTTGCAATTCGATTTAGGCCTTCCATCGACCACTCCATACCCCTCCCCCTTTTCCCGGTCTGGTACTTGTCCCCGGTCCGGTGACTTGCACATTCGTTTCGTTTGGCGATGCTCCCTTATTCCCTTTTTCCGATGTTACGAGTTCTGGCGGTTCCGATTCTGGTCTCATTCTCGGCTTATTTAATCCCGACGGGGGTCATGAGCATAACGACACATCTCCCATTTATTGCATCGAGTCTCGCTTCGGTTTGTTTCATTTCGTATCCTATTATATGTCCCTCCAGCTGCCCAATTCTCGGACAGAGAGCGCCCGAGCTGCTGGTTGATTTGTTTGGCTGGTTGATTCGTTTGCGCAAAAGTCACCACTTTACTGTACCATTTTGTTCCGGCTCCGTTCGCGGTTGCCCTATTCTTCACTTTGCGTAGCGTACAATCTTAACTACTGGAGCCGGCTGAAGTATCGGGTTCACCTTTAGTGATTGATGTATTTTGTCTAGTCCGTCTCGAATTTTCTGATTTCTGTATTTTGTTATGTGAGCAATACACACGCGATGCTACATGCTCTGGGATTAGTTCGGTCCGGCTCGGGAAGGTTTGGTGAGATGGCGCCGCAGTCTGTTTAGATTGGGCAGTTATACAGGGTGTAGAAGTACATAAAAACGAGGGGAATGGGGTGGCTATTCGTGGAATCCGTTCAGGGAACTATTAGGTAGATTCGTGAGACCTATTCATGTGATTCTTTCGTTCATTTGGGAAGGAGGGGGGCGTGGCTAGCTGATTTCGAGGACTTCCATGAAGGGAGGGGACCGGTGTCGTACATTTCCCATTGCGCGCGCCGGTCGTCCTGCTAAGAGGTGAGTATGCGGATGGCTGGGGGTTGGAGGTGGGCTGACCATGGTAATGTACTCGAATGCGCATCTCGTGTCCTCTTCGTAGTTTGGTAAGTTTCCATCTGTATGCGCGATAGTTGAGCAACACCCTTTAAGCGATATAAGGAACTGAACTCACCCTTCGACCAGCAAAACGTTGCACTGATCCTTCCTAATCTGTTGTAACAGTTCTTGTCGCGCGGCCTCTAAAGCCTGGCGACACTTGTAGTCTGTTCTCATATCGAATTCATATTGGCCTGCGATGTCTGTGTCGTGGACTTTGAGGATACGAAGGTCTGGACGGAGACTATTAGAAAGCGGGGATTGTGAATAGCAAGAAGTAGGTACCTCCTTGGTCATAATACGCAGGGGTTCTGTTGTGTCAAGAGGTTGGAATGAAGTGTCAATGTAAGAGGAGTAATGAGCTTACGGCTTGACCTCCTTGTGATCGACCACCTCCCAGGGGGGTCGGCGTGGCGCACGGAACAGCATTGCAAACGAAGGGTCGGAGTGCACAACCAGCGGCCCAGTCTAATATATCTACGACTTAGCGGGTGGATAAACCCTCGACCGGGCGGGGTGCACAGCGCGGATGTGAAGCGACCGCAACTGGGAGTGCTCGGGAAGTGACTGGAGAGGCGCCATGACAGTTACGGCAAGATATATAAGGCTCAGGAGGGGCGGGCGCCAAGACAGCGCGCGGGGTGCTGGTTTCGGGTAGCGTGGCTCTGGTGCTGGATGAAGTGCGATAGGGCTCGCAGTATGTTTGGGTGGTATAAATTCTCGGGAGAGATAACGAGAATGCGTGTATAGACGTTTCGGAGTCCTTGCCGGAGCTTGTGAGTGATGCCGGAGTGGTAGGGCTATCGTTAGAGGCGAGCAGGTTAGGACATGATTAGTTCTGTGCAAGTTCGATAGCAGGATCCGAGTGCAGAGAGTTTAGCGAAAGAATCAAATCGAGCTCCAGAGATAGCCTGAAACGCTGAGCATCCCATAGTGTTTGAACTGGAAGCTCGAGAGAAGAAATAGATAATGTTAGGTGGTAGCTCACAAGCAACTTTGGTGACCTGACATAAGCTTTTCTTTTGAAATGACATCATTTTAATATTTGATATCTAGTTGATTTGCTCCCGTTGATCACAGCCAGTTCAATTGTTTGTGTGGTTGCTAGTTAGCCCCATCGACGCCAGTTCACCACATCTGACCACGACGACTCACGTCTTGGCCGCCTGCCAGGCGTGTGAAGAGCTTCCAAGTAAGCCTGCAAATTTTCACACTGTGGATAGGGAAGGCTCACATAACTTTTTGTTATTGTCGTTCATCCATAGGCTCTGATTCGTAGATGGGATCCCCTAATCCAATGCCCTAGTTTGCCTGTGAGTTGACCCACCGAACACTCGCTGGATGCCGCTAACGTCGAAAAGACGGGCTAGATTGAGATCGACGCCATGAACAGAGCCCGTTCGCCCTCCCCGGATGGGACTTTTTCCCTCCCACACAACCCATACCCTTCCGACGCTGAGCAGTTTGCTGCACCTTTACCCGCCACCCACCTTACAGATCATATAGAGGACTACCAAGATTCCGAAATTGCCATACCCCACCTCCCTGTCCCAGACGACGATATCTACAGAGGCGCAACCGGCGCTCCTCCGGACAGGCCCCCATCGCCCATGCTCTCTATTTATGCCCAATCTTCTGTCTCGTCGGTATCATCTGGAGGGCGTGGACGAAGGCGAGGAACGCTAGCTGCGGTCGTCGAAGCTGCTATCGCTCGGTGGGGCCGCTCCTCATCAGATGGTTCCTCCAGCTCTAGCAGTTCATCCTCTTCCTCCTCTTCAAGTTTATCCCACTCTCGTCGCCGGAGCCGACAAAGAAAAAGTAGTGTTGCAACGAGCCAAACAGCAGTAACAAAAACTCCAGCCGAACGAGCCAAGGCGCGCGAAGAGATTAAAGTCACTAAACGGGTTCCTCGGGAGTTTGTATTGTTTCTCCCTCAGTCGCTATGTCCAGCGGGTGGGATGACGAGCAAACCCGACGTTAGGCCGGCCCCGAAACCCCTCGAACAGCCCCTCGCCTCCGAGTCCCAACGGACTTTACGAACGAGGCATATCAAACTTATCACGGCGCAGCTTGAGGCGGCTCTGAAGAAGAGCGCACGGCAGATACGCGCCGCCGATAGGCAGAGGTCTCGCGCTCAGGCTGTTTCTCAGTCTGCCCAGGCGGCCCCCCACTTTGGAGGAATGCCTACTGCGCCTACAGGACTAGGTGTAAGGGGGATACCCCGGCTGGTTGTAGAGGTTCCGACCCCACCGGACCAGACTCCAAGGCCAGGCCCGGTCGATCTTGAGGATTCTGGGGGCCGGCGTACGATTGGGGTAGACGAGAAGCCTAAACAGTCCGCTCTTGGGCTTACTGAGGCCCCTACCACCTCACAAGTACCTCTTAGGCCGGGTGTTGGATCGATGCAGCCTGTGGTGTCTAGGAGTGGCCACCAAGCATGGTGGCTTGATGTTGCGTGCCCCACATGGGAGGATATGAGATTACTTGGAAAGGTGCGTAGCTTTTGCCAAGTTGCCGGACGGAGACTGAACTTTGTATGGTAGCTTCTCCACCTCCACCCACTCACGTTGGAGGATATCCTACATGAGGATCCGCGCGAAAAGCTAGAGCTGTTTCCCCGCCTTGGCTACTACTTTGTGGTCTTTCGTGCGCTTGAGACCCAAGCTGCGCTGAAAAGACCCGCACCTCCCGACACTGACCAAGATGGGACCATTGGAGCAGTGAACGTGTACCTCGTTGTTTTCCGAGAAGGCATTGTCACCGTAAGTACCTCGTAATATTTAGCAAACGCAAGTTTTTGATTTCCATGGTTCGTCATAGTTCCACTTTGAGGACATTGGCGAGCACGCAGATCGTGTCCGTCAGAAAATCATCGAATTCGAGCAAACGATTCAGATGTCGTCGGATTGGATCTCCCATGGTCTCATGGATTCGATGGTTGACGCATTTGCTCCCCTTATCCGAAAGATCGACCGAGAGGTTGAAGGTGTTGACTCCCTGATCACGAACCTAAAGAGCACGCTGGATGCTCCTCCGCCATCGGAGATTACCATTGCAGCGGGGTCTTCAGACGCCATAGAGCAGAAAGTTGGCGAGCTTGAGAAGGTTGAAAATACCCCGTCGCCAGCGCCTTCCGTACCTCTCGTGAGTCACGTACAGTTCAAGCTTCCCCCTCGTCTACACAGCTGGAAAACTCGGCTCCGTTCACGGCTCTGGCACCTCCTCCCTAAACGAATGCGTCGGTCTTCAAAAGAAAGAGCGGTTGTTCCAGAACCTCCTACAAAGCTCGCTACATTCCAGACTTTGCTTCGGATGGCGAATACCAGGAGGCTGGTTACGTCACTTGGGAGACTGTTGGCGACTAAGTCAGAGGTGATCGGGCAGTTGAGGAAGAGGTTGAGAGGAGCGGGCGGCGACGCTGTTGATTGGGATGAAGGAGATATGGCGGGTGGGCAGGAGGTTGGGATTTATCTTGGTGATGTTCAAGGTGCGTGTTTGAACGTCTCATCTGAGCGGGGAGCTTATTAAATCGGTGGTAGACCATATCCTAACGATGCAACAGTCCTTGAACCATTATGAGCGGATTCTCAGTCACGATCATCCTGCATATTTGGGTACGCCTGAGCGTTTGAGGCGCGAACTGCCATGCTGATTGTGTCCTTGGTAGCTCATCTACGAGTCCTGTTGTCCGAGGCCAAAGGCGGCAAAGACAGCATGATTCTCATGCTCTCGATTATTATTTTTACGGTCCCCGTAATGCAGTGGCCCATCGGGTTAGGCAGTATGAACATACACATCCCTAATCAGAGGAACACCCCGTACTACACTTATTGGTTTATATGGCTGGGTTCTACGGTCGTAGTTATGCTCTTTGTACTCGCGCTCGTACGGTGGTGGTGGGTGCGCGCTAAGCGCAAAAGACAGAGGAATAATAAACTTACATAGATGCTATTCTACCCTACATTCGTTCTTATTCTCATTTCGCTTTGAACTAGTCGCTCTTTCATGCACGGAACCGCTGTATCATGTACCCGCACATTTTGGTAGATTCACATGCAATATGCTTAGTCATCAACGGCTTGTGGTGTTTTCCCGTGACCCGGACTTGAGCTCTTCAACCATGGCTGCATCTCCACTCGCCCGTTACGAGTCGTTTTTAATCTCTAATGCGTCCACTATTTCTACCATCGAGTCAAGCCTGAGGTCTCTGACGTGGTTCTTACCTGGGAGATTCAGAGACGCCGAGCTTGGTGGGTCTTGTCAAGTCGATTGATTGGTCTAATTTCAGCTGTTGACGAGGTTTTGATTTTGCATGGGGTTTGGATTGGGGATTTAGCGTCTGAGGCTTGTTAGTTCTCCTCGCTGCTTTTCGTGATACCTGTCTCTAAATTACTCCATTTATCCCCACCTTGTCCACTCCACCCCGCCACCTGGCTTCGCCCTTAGTGACCGCAACGCTCAATCTTCTGAGTCTATACCATGACACCCTCCTCGCCCGGCGACTCGAGCTCGATCCCAAGAGCAAACCTGTTCTTCCTCCTTCTGCGCATTCGCGGTATACTCGAGCGTGGGCGAACCGAGATGGACGGTATAGATGGGCGGCACGGTTGCTTGAGATCGTGCGATTTGTAGAGCTCGTGGTTGAGATGGGGATGAGGAGGAAATTCAAGGAGAAGACGGTCTGGAGAGGGTTATTTGTTTTGGAAAGTATCAAGTGAGTAGACTTTTTGATCGAGGTATGAGGAGAGTTTGACAGTTGGTGTAGAGCGGGTTTGAGGTTGTTCCTCCTAAAGTTGACTCGTCGCCCGGTGCTATTGCCTCCTATCCCCGAGCGGGAGATGGACCCAGCGACTTTAGCTCTTCAACCTCTCGAAGAGCCCGAGCCAGAATCAAACACTCCCCCTCGCACTCCCGATCATATCAAGAACAACCGCGCACTTCCTAGCCCCCTTCTCACGCCGCCAAAGGGAGGAGCCAAGCCGATGCCGATTGAGGAGTATTTAATGAGCAAAGCATTGAGCTCGGATGATTTGAGGGCGCCGACGCGGTTGGTCGACAGCCTAGCTTCGCCGAGGGACTGGATGGCTGAGGCGTTGTTTATCGCGCGGCCTTTGATCTATGGTTTGTCCCCGCCCCTTTTCCCCTGGACATTATTAATGGATTTGTGGATAGTATACCTGTTGTCCCGTTCGCCCAAGAACAAGTCTCGCCCTCTAGTAGTTTCGCTCGCCATTGAGTTAATTTCTCGCAACTTGCGTCGCCTTCCGCCGGCATCCGCCCAACTCGAACGCGCCGAGTACGCCAGGCGCGACCGGGATCTGCTCTGGTATCTCTTCCGGGGTGCGATTTGGTCTGATTGGACTAAGTGAGTTATTCGGCGTATCCCAAATTGAGTTTTCTCACCTGTTTGTCTAGGCCAAAACTCAACGCTGTCGCGAAAAAGACTGAAAACGCACCCTTGTTGGGTTTGCTGAGCGCATTCATTGGAGATTGGGTGCCTTTGATCGATGAGTATTATTACTGTGAGCACCGATCCCGTCCGCATTGCGCCGCACGAACTCGGGCTAACACCCCTGAATACAGATACCGCAACGTGATTCACAACACCAATTGTCCATTTAATATCTCCTTTCTGGCAAATAATTGGATCCTTTTGCCCTACCAGCTCATTCCGCTTTGCTCATGTCTCACGTTCTTTGACTTGTGTTGTCTATATGTACTTCTTTGCCTGTTTGGGCGCCGTCCAAATCAAGTAAAAGCTTTACGCCTTTTTGGTGATGGCACGACCCCATGTCGACCGGCGCACTGCGCCCACCTTTATGGCGACACATGACCCGGGTGAGGTGGTGTGACCTCACGAACCTGAGTAACTATTTAAACACCTCCCCAGGCCAGGTTGTGGCCATCTAAAACATCCTCTGACATGTCTGAAATACTTGCTGACTCAAAATACTCCCCTGCTGGTGAGTTGATTTCACCACGACGTGATTGGATGGTTGGCCGACAGAGCTGGGGCGTCTTTGTAACTTAGCCGTTGTTGGCGGGAGAAGAGTTTCGTTCTCACGAAGGACTCCACATACCCAGTACGCACCATACTCCGTTTCCGAAAACCTCCAAACCTTTAATAATACTTACAATTGCCATCGCTAGTAAACCAACTACTGAACCGGTAGTAGCTCAGGACGAACCCGCCGAGAACCGGGACTACCCCCGCCCACCCCCACCTCCTGCCTTTGCAGCCGAACATGGTCTTCCTATCGAGACGAAGACCGAACACAAGGGCGCCTATGCGCCTTTTCCTCGGGGAGATATGAGCACGTCGCCTAAAGCTTCGTTCATGCACCTGCATAAGTCTGAAGTTGGGCGTCGATGATCACTGTTATTCAATTGATTGTATTTGTACTGTTTAGGCCATAGCCAGTCGTTGTATCCCGCATGTCGCCGTGTAACTGTATAGAGCTGCCGATTTCACCCGCCACAATTATTGTGACAACGCACGACTGTATTGGGGATATAAGTGCATATATCCCGATATTTTCGACTACCATTTTCGGAGCGCCTCCGGAGTTGGTTTCATTTCGAGCACTCGGGCCGGCAGTTGAAGTTAACCGCCACCTCACAGATTCATGATGGCTCCCTCCGACGTATCTACTCTGACACCTCTCCCGAATCCGCGCCGAGTTGTTACTGCGAATAACGAGACAACGGGGGCAGGCGAAGTGTTGTTTGATGATTCTCCTCAGACGCAGGTAATTGCCGCTACCGTTGATAGGAGGCTACTGCTTGATGGGAGCTGCTCCTTTATAGATCGGATTTAAGGGTGTGCTACGGGAGGTAGGATTGTGGACAACCTCTCAAAGCCCTGCCGACAACTCATCGAGGTGCGTCCGCCCAGCGCATGGTCTCCGAGGGGATACTATATATTAATACTCTTTGGCTGGAGTGCAGGGTGGACGCTTCAAACAAATCGCTCGATGCTCTCGTCATGCCTGGAGGATCTAACTGTCGAGTGACCGATCTTGGGCCGGGACAGGCTACACCGATGGTGAGTATCGAACGAGCAACTTTAGCTTGACGAACTTGACTAACGGCCTGTCTCTAGCACCGCACAACCTCTGTTGACTACAACATCATAGGTATGTCCGGGTCGCTCAAATATGCGTATGCATAGCTTCAATAAGCATTGCGTTCGCAGTCTCTGGCCGCGCAGTGCACATCCTCGAAGATGGCAGCGAACAAGAGGTTGGGCCAGGCGATACAGTTATCCAGCGCGGCACCCACCATCGATGGGAGAATCGAACGAACGACTGGGTTCGATGGATCACCGTCTTGGTGGAAGCTAAGCCTGTCATTGTTAATGGCAAGGAGCTAGGCCCGCTCATGGAATAATCTGCTTGATGCATGATTTATTGGTTAAATCAAGTTTGAATGTACTGGGACACATGCATATACACATTGGTTGATTTTGGATAGGTTTCATCAAGATGCCTATTGCAAGTTCACGAAGAGGCCTCCGTCTACGAGCAAAGACGCGCCGGTGACATACCGCGCCATGTCTGAGGCCAAAAATACGACGGGGCCGGCTAAGTCTTCTGGGGCTGTAGGCCAGGTCTCTACATGAGATTCATCCAAGCACAGATATTTCGCCTCTTACCTCCAAGTCTCCCTAGACACGTCCTGCTCTCCATGTACTCCCTTTTCTTCACGTCTGATAGATCATCCTTGTTGATATCCGTTGCGATGGTACCTACGAGGGAAGAGGTCCGCCTCAGTGAGCACGTTCATTGACATATGCCAGTTATACATACCAGGGAGCACGGCGTTGCATCGGATGTTGAATTTTCCAAGAGCAACCGCACAAGACTGCATCAGCGACAGGATCCCAGCTTTGGTGGGGGTGTAGTGGGTTTGAAGGCCACCTCCAACTAGGGCGCTGATAGACGAAACGGCAATAATAGAGCCTCCTTGGGGAACCTGTTTCTCCATCTGCTTGGCCGCAGCTAAAGATGATAGATATTAGTTTTAGGGTCTAAATGTCGGTGAGCTAAAGAAACTACCTTGGACGACGTAAAACGAGCCATCGAGGTTTACACTCCTTGTTACCTCCCATACCTCTGGGGGCATGTCTAGGAAGGTATGGAACGGACATATGCCAGCATTGCTGCGAATTCACCGATGGTTAGTCACTTTGAAGTCTATCTGTGTGACGAGGTGCCTACCTAACCAGCACATCTACTCTGCCGAACGATTTAACTGCAAAGGCAATGATCTAAATAGTCACATTCCTCTCAGTAAGTCTGCAGCCGAGACCGCTCTACGAGCTTACCTCTTGCGATGTCGTTTGCTTCGCAATATCTCCTGGTACAATAACAGCCTTTCTCCCCAAAGCCTCGATTTCCTTCTTTAACGACTCGGCCTCCCGTGTCGTAACCTCGTCCCCGAGATAATGACATACCACGTTCGCGCCGTGCTTTGCAGCTTCAATCGCGCAGGCTCGCCCGATCCCTCGCGAACTCCCTGTAATAACTACTACTTTGTCGGCAAGAAGAGACATTTTGTCGTTGTAGAGAGTCGAGATAGGATGGCAGCAGGCCAGTCGAGGATAATACGTTTTAAATACCGGTCATTTGAACTGATGGAATAGCTTGCTTCGGAGATTGAGCCAAGAAAGACGTTTCGAAGCGACTATATGCGGGCCGAGTCTCCGGCTGGTCAGTATGTAGGTTGTGAAATAGTAAGTTAAGATTGAGTGTATGCCCGGCCCGGATTTGCGAAGATAGTTGAAACTAAAGGCCAATTAATCAGTCAAATCTATGATGAACGATGTGAGGTTGGAAGTTTAACGGGCTCGTATTTGTAGTACATGTATTTCTCTTCATGAGCAAAACCATTAGTCTCATTATTCAAACATATCACTTCGTAAAAACACACCAAGAAACCCAAACTTAACAATTAAAACAGCGGCATCTGGGAAAGATCTCCATACCCGCTCGCCAACAAAAACGAATCCGAGTCCATACTCTGCAACAGCTGTTGAAGCGTCGCCGACGCCGAAGTCGGCTCGTCCGTCAATATCGGACCCATATCGGCCACCATGTCCGGAAGAATTCCCGCGTCTGGAGTTTGGATGTGACTGGAAAGGGTGCCGCTTGTATTGGTGCTATCGTGGGTCTGAGTAGTGTTCGGGACTTCAACGAGGCTGGCACCGGTATCGGAGACACTGGGGCCTGGCCAGTCGAAGGCCACACTTTCTTGAATGAATGCGGGGTCGTAGATGTTGTCGTATGTGCAGACCGCGTTGACCACATCGTCGAACTTAGTGAGTTCGACCTGTTGGCAATCAGTTATTCGGAACTGACGAGGCAGGGCAAATTACTTACGTCAAGAAGGTCCTCGAGCATTTTCCCATGTCTTAAAGCCAGAGGAATACGCTCACCCATTCGCGAAAAGACGAGACTGGTATGGGGCTTAGTTAGGGCTTGTGTTGCACTAGGGATATTGTACTGTACTTACCGGATGACTTCCACCTCTGCTCTCATGGTGGTAGCCTCGGATCGTTGGCCTGACTGGTATCTGTATTTGAGCACTCGGATCTACGCACAAAATCGGTCGAGTCAGCTGAACTGAACGAATCGTCGTTCCTACTACACTCACCAAAACCCGAGCAGCCATGAACCAGCAGAACTAAAGAAAATGGAATACGGTCAATGGGCGAGTAGTTTGACGAAACTACAAATTACGCACAGTGCACCTAAGACAACGTCAGCTAGATTTCACCAAAATAAGCAAATAGACATACACTGGTGGTAGTCGACCGATATCGTAGCTCGTGGAACATACGATATAGATCAAGTCAAGGATGGAGCGTGCTGCAAGCAAGGACTTCTGAGCTGACAGGCAATTCGGAGATTCAATGTTTGCGTGCTAGATATCGTGACGTGTTAGATCAGAGAACAGGAGCGGTCTTGGGGTATTTACCTCCTCGTGCATTAGAATTATTGCGCTGAAACCATACAACACGCTGTTAAGTCGCGTATGAATATCGGGAGTCAAGTAACTCACGTATGAGGGATAAGGTGAGCTACATATAGCTGAGTGTCAAATCCCCTGCTGGTTTGAAGAATAGGTTCTTGATACCCTGGAGGGAATGTGCTCCTAAAAACCGATAACGATTCAGAGTATGTTCGGCGTGAGCGTAAGAAAACACAGCCCACCTGAAAACTGCGATTGTACTTTCAAGGTGCCTGAATGCAGGTGTGTCTCGAACGTCTGGGATGTCCGGGTAACGATGACCAACTCGTAGATTTAGGATTTTAACCTAATGGTATTCGTTAGCTCAGCCTGCGCGACAGGATTGCTGCATAATCACCTTTGACAACAAAACCGAGGCTATCACACAACGTAGTTGAGCAAGTGGATTGAAGCCTCAAAACTGAAAAATACCTTTTACGTAGAGCGTGAAGCTATCGGTTTGCTCATGAATGTGTGTTGAAAGATAATGAGGCGTTTGCATAGTCTGCCTATTGGCTTCCACATCATTCTAACGCATTCAGTCAGCTTAATTAACCCAATCTCTGAGAGGTAAGACTTACTCCAAGTTCAAAATCCTCCAACCGACACGGGAAAACTTGATTAATATCTTCATCGTCGAGGCTCATAGCTGTCGTTCAATAAGTCCAATGATACTTGTGGTGAATCATTTCACTCACCCCATGGTCCGACTGCTGTTTGGAACCGCTCATAGGCATATGCAATCCAGAACAGGTTCGTCCGCTGTTCTCGTTCGATGGCGTTGTCGGCGTCTGGCAATATGCTTCTCCCGCCCTAAAAATAGATTAGGATGTGTTTGGTTGAGGTTAGTAAGATTGACGTACATTCCGAAGCCACGTCTTAGGGTGCGTCCGTGCAGTATGGAACCCAGGGCGATTATTAAGACCTAATGGAACACAATACCGAAGGGCCAGACCGGCTGACGCCCAAAGCTCAACCCAACGACCTTGCAGGTGGAAGTACCCAACCATGATGACCAAAGCTAACGCGACAATTAGTGCTTCCAAATATTCCGCTCTAGATAAACACACACCTTGTGTACACTCAATTAGGTTGGCTCCCACACTCGTTGCTTCGTCTCGAGCTTGTCTTGACCATCGTACATGTCGCTCGGCGAAAGAGTCGTCGACTCTGTTCTTTCCGTCTGGGAATACGCCACCTTTGAGATTTATCGGAGGAGTCTCTACGCGGTATGAGAAGACGCTCGCGTAGGCGCAGATTGCGTGAAGGAGTGTTACGTGAGGAAACGCAGGTGATTTGGGAGAATATGCCAGGGACGCCATAAACGTTGGTCGATGTAGAAGGTAGTGCGCATGAGGATAACATGTAAAGAATACGTCGATAAGGTGGTGCAGCAGGTCAGGCTGAGGAAGGCGAGCTGGCCAATCACTCCACATGATTTGCTGGTTCGCTTCATTTCCCTGGCCGGGGGAGGCGTGCGTAGCAGGGGAAGGAGCGCTCGGCGCGAATGGGCTGAGACCATCTGATGATTTGTGACTGCCTGTCGGGGGGGAGGTAGCAAGGAAGCCAGATAGCTCGCTGTTGAAGATCGGACTTGGGTCGAGTGGGCTGATGCTTGAGGGGCTTGTGTGTGAGGAGGGGCTCAGGCGATTCGTGCTCGAATTGGTTGGGGGAGTTTCTTTTGTTGCTTGTTCTTTCAGAAGTGCCTCGAGTTCATCTATACGAGAATTAGTCTGTGGTAGAAACATTTCAAACCAAGGCGTACTAATTCTGTTCTCCAATCTCTGATACTTTGCTCGCGGGCCTTCAGGAGGCGGGGGTGGGTTCTCAGGAGTAAACTCATCAAAGGTACACTCGGGTTCAGTTCCAGCGAGCGTGGGATTCGCGGCGACGGCCAACCGATGAGATTTCGAACACGTCGCACACGGTTTTTGAGCGTTGCTGAAACAGGCATAAATGAGGGGAAATATGATAAGACGAGCGACGAACCATTTCTACTCGGATCAGATCAGTTTAATATACTACTCTTCTACGAAGGCTATCTGCTTACCAGTTTGCGTTTCCGACATTGGTGGCAAGCCTGAAAACAACGAGGTAGCCCTCGGGTGAGCCCGTGCCCGAGGTCACGAGTGATAGACCCACCTGGTTTCGTTTCAAGGACTGGTTGGCGGCCGCCTGAGCAGCAGACGTCGATGCGGAGCCCGATGACTGAACGCGAGGCATTGTTTGGTTATTTTCCAGCAGTGGACTGGAAAGTATATAAGTGGTCAACGCAGAGTGTAAGATTGATCGCAGTCAGTTGGGGCAGAGCACACCTAACCACCGGGGCTGTGCTGGTGGACGCGTAACACTCGGCAACGGTCTACTAAATAAGCTCTACTTCCGCTCTACGGTGCCTATCTGTTCGCGACGTCACTCGTTAACGCTCTGGGTACAGTAATCGACGCTTTCTTGATCGAGAAATTTTAACTTGGATTTTTTCTGCGTCTTGCTTGGGTTTGGTATCTGTTACCGCCCATTATCTAACAACATTGCCGTGTAGCCCGAGTCAGGATCAAGTAAGTCAATGGGCGTTACTTCCCACTTGGTTCTGACGCTCTATTCCAGATCTTGGCCCCCGAGACCGGCGGCTGTGTGCGTGGGCTCGTCGAGCAGCACGTTTATACAACTGCGCAGAGACATTCTCTCTGGGCAGCCGTCGTCACTTTGAATGGGTACGCAGTTTGCTGTGCCCTTCGAACGCGCACCATCGGATATCTTATATTGTCGCGCAGCATCTCCATTGCCGGTCGCCCGATTACCTACAGAGCTATTCAACCTAATCATATCCTATCTCGACACCACGACCCTACGCTCTTCAGCCTTGGTCTCTCGAGCCTTCGCACTGGCGGCGGAACCCCGCCTATATGCATCGCTCAAATTCGCACCTAATGCTCGCACTGTCAAGCTTGCTCGTACTCTTATCCACAATTCTCGAAAGTCATCTTTTGTCTTCGCTATCGTAGCGGAGATTTTTGACGTTGAGTCCGTTCTATTGCCTGCTGGGATGAGGCTGGTTCTTCAAGCCATTGCTGGCTGTCCAAACCTCATCAACTTGTCTGCCTCATGGAGGCCAAACCATAAGTGGGTGACTCGGCTTTTGCTTTTCAATCGCTTTCAGTTGTATCGCTTTGTCTCTTGGTTCCAATGGGACGAACGCGTCTGTCACTTTCTAGAAACACAACCCTCGCTTGTAGAGCTCGAGATCGTTCGACCTGGGCCGCCTGGCCTGCTGGCAGATGATCCCGGAGTTCAACTTTCTCGCTCTGCCCTCCCCAGACTTTCTAAGTTAATGGGCAGGTTGCCTCAAGCCGCTGCGATTATACCTGGTAGGCCGGTGTCTTCGCTTTCCATCTACGGCGCAGTTACCCTCAACAACTTGGAAGAAGCACTCCCTATGCTAGCGCAATCTTCTGTTCAGATGGATGCCCTTTCATTGCAGACCGGGGAGCTGTCCTCGAACCTACTGACACTATTAAGTGCATACCTCCCGAGCATATCTTTCCTTGAAATCCGAATCGTTCGTCATTCAATGGTACGTAGATACAGCTCCATGGCTCTAACTATAGGAAATCTCTTACCGCCTTCATCAACAGGTTGCGTACTCTGATTTGACGTCTGAAAGTCTCTGCCAGGCGATGTCGTTGTTGACCCGTCTTCGCCGCTTTGCCCTGCGTTTACGGTGCCCACGTTTATTCTATGAACCGTGTTTTCACACACAGCGAGACGTAATTCTCGACTGGAAGAGTTACTGCCCGACTTTGACGAAAGTTGTTTTTGAATCTAGCAGTGAGAATAAGGCTCCAGAGTGGACCTATGATGAGGATGCGATGGATTGGATGTGCTCGCTTGACGAATAGTGGTCTAACATATGTATTATTAGCATGGATTTGTATCCCCAGCTGTAATATTTAACATTCAGTATTTTATCCTCCTTTGGAGGGCGATTTATGACAAAGACTTGGTGCTGTCACGAGACCGTGTTCTGTTGTCAAGTTTGATGTTTGGTGTGATTTACCACCTGGACTTGTCTGCCCTTGCAAGCCACGGCACCATTCTCAGTGGCGCAGGTGTTGGGCACAAACACGCTCTTTCTGCTTCTGTTGACCCACTACGATCAACTATAACATTCTGCCGTATAGTTTCGCCCATTAAACCTGGCCTAATTTTACCATCCTTGTGACAGTCTCTACTGTGGTTCGAGGTGCGACTCGCTTTCATATCGGCGCTGGTCGCCTCGATGATCCAAAGCTTACTCTTGTTTCAGCAGCGAACTGCCTAGTTAGTCAAATATGACATCTCTGCTCACTCCTCCCATGTCGACCAGACCATCCGAGAAAGAGAACGTTCCATTCACACAATCCCCAGCCTCGCCCAAAGTCCTTCAAGAGGCCTTCCAACTTTCCCCGCGCCCGCCTAAATCTCCTCAACAATCGGTCAAGTGGTCCCCTAGGCCGCCGGTCTCGCCTAGGTCTTCGCCGAACCGTTCGAGAGGGCAACTTCGCTCTACGTCGAACCTCCACCCGCCTAGCCTACTTAGCAAGTCGCGAGCCCACCGAGTCTCGTTTGCGCAAAGGGATTCGCACCACGTGTATACGACTCCTTTGCGCGCGCTCCCTACGTACGCTTCGCGACCTGCTTCGTTTGTTGCCCCTCGTTCGATTCTTAGGTCACGCATCCCCGAGCGTACGTTTGTGATCGAACAAGAAGCGCCAGCTGGGGCCAAAACGCAGAAGCGGGACATGACACCGATACCTGATGATCCTTTACACTGCCCGACGTATCTATCGTCGCCTGTATCGACGATTGTGGCGTCCGTGTCAGTGACGCCATCGCCGAACCGGATAGACAGCGATATGGTAGATATTTGTGGACCACTACCTATGAGCTTGCATGATTTGGCGGAGGCGTATGCCCTGATGCTTGCTCGGTTGCGGCTCCAGGCGATGACTATTGGACCTAATGGACAGGCGACCGAGGCGGAGATTTCGTCTGATCTTCCTTTGCTTCAACCTGTGCGGGACCACCATGCGGCACTTGCTATCGCGCTTGCCCGAGATGTAGCCCGTGCCCTAGTTCGACCTGTTTCGTTCTCAACTCCAGCTCCGTACCAAGCAAACGATGTGGATGAATGGTCCTCTGATTACTCCTCGGATGTCTTTGGCTCATCCTCTCCGCCAAGTTCACCCTCGGGTCCTACGCAGAAGAGAGGGTTGACGGCTGCGGAGGTCAAATACGCACGCGACTTGTCGCTAGTCTCGCAGTCGGCGATTCGGGTTATGGCCGTTGTGTTCCACGAGCCGGCTATTTCTTCGCACTTTTCAGGTAAGCATGTAGTTCAACCCCATGATATGCAGACATTGACGTTTATGGCGAGATAGATGAGGAGCTAGTTAGCATGTTGAAAGTCTTGATATCTATCCCCAACACCATGCCGCTCCCCACTCCAAACCCTCGCAAGACACATACGGCGGCGCTGTGGGCGTTGCAGATGGTTCGGTTGCCGTTGTCGATTATGCATGCGCCTGGCGTTACGGATTCGTTGTTCGTGGCCTTGCAGATGGCTGTTCAAGGCAAACTGGGCAGAGAAGGGAAGAAGGGCTCGACATCGGAGGGGTTGACTGTGAGTATGCCGTATATTGCTCCTGTCGTTATCTAATCACTCGACGTAGGCTGTTCAACTTTTGGCAACGCACTATCCGAGTGTGTTTGGACCCAAGCTGCCGATCCTCATGTCTGACATTGTCAAGTGCCTCGCCTCTCCAATGGTGCTCATACGCCAGCGTGCTGCTTTGGCGTTAGGAGGAATTGTTCAAGGACTGTTTGATTGGGAAGAGGAAGAAGAAGTCACGGCTGCCGATTCTCAGCAGACTCTTGACCTGTCGGCCATCCACAACGTTCGCAAAGCTCTAGCCGAATCGCTCTTGGAGTCGTTTGACTTGCAGACCAACGCCAAAAACGCTATGATATTCAAGACGATGAAAGATATTCTTGCCCAATTTGGTCCTGAACCTCCTGCAGCTGCTCTTCGAGCTGGCGACTCGCCTCACTGGGCATTCTCTGTCTTGGCGTCGCTGGTGACCTTGTTGGAGCAACGGTTCTTTGAGTGCGAGGCTCTGCATACGACTGTTGTCACTTGTGCGCGGATTGCTCTCAACGCTAAAAAGGCCGCCATTCGCTCTGCTGGCGGCCTCTTGTGGGGCTGCGTTGTATGGGCCTGGAAACGGTTCGACGCGCAAGATCCGGCTCTGGGAGCGGGCGCTGAAAGCTTGAGGAACGAGAAAGTCATGGCGCAGGTCGTAGTGGAGAATATCGGATTTGGAGTTGTCACGTCGTTGATTGGAACTAAGGAGCGCCCAGATGACGTCGGTGCGCGCCGGTTACGACGTGCTTGCCGGGCCGTGAAGAGTATGGTGGATGAGAACTGTCCTGGTGCACCGGAGTTGCTTGCACGGCTGTTGTCCGTGGAGGAAACGCCGAAGGCTGGGGCTAGTTCTCTGGCGATTGATCGCAAGTGTGAGTTGGATTTCAGTGTGACCTCGAGCGTGGGCTGACATTTCTTGTAGTGGTTCCGACAAGCCTATTAACCCAACAGCTTGCGGGGGCTGATATCAAGGCGTTGGCAGTCGCAGTAAATAGCAATCTTGCCCAAGGCATCAAGCACGAAGACGTGCGGCCTCTCACTATGGAGGAGCGTGTTGCTGAATGGCCCGCTCTGTTTTCCACCTGGAGGCAGTTCCCTAGTTTACTACCCATGACAGATGATGGGGAACCGTCCGTGAGTCTAACCAGCTCCTTGTTATGTGCGCTCACTGATGCCAACTTTCACTACAGGAGGTCTTGCTCTCTACCTGGCGTGCTCTGCTGCTGACGACGACCAATGTTCAAGATCACATCCCCTGTTTCCTTGCTATCGCAGAGGCTATGACTGCATTTGTGAATAGCAAGCACGATGACCCTAAGCAAACTGCCGTCACTCTGACCTTCGTTCGTCGTCTCTGGGCGATCGTGCATGAAGTGTTCTTCAACCCCTTGTCCTCAAACACTCTTTTGGCCGACTTTTCTGCGGATCTCGTCCACACTTTGGCACAGCGCCCGCCAGACTTGTCGAGGAAGGTCGTGCGCACTGCTTGGGTCACTCTCTTGGCTGAGGTACTTGCAAGTGGGACACTGGATAGCACTGAAACGCTGTGCGACGTTTTACCTGAATCCCTTTGGGGGTCGGTATATGCTGGGGTCGTGAACAAGTACGCGGAGGAGCCTAATCTCGAGGGTGGTTTGGTGCTTTGTGGGGTTCCATTCAAGTACGTGTCTGTTGTTTTTAATCCCTGTGTTTCTTGCCGAGTTATTTTTAGGGAAACTTTTGCTTGGGCTTTGTCCGAGGACGACTGGACTGCTTGGTCAAACTTGGCTCACGCGCTCATTATCAACGAAGGCGAGCAGGTCTTTGCTAGTTTGTTGACTATGGCTGGAGCTGGGCAAACTATCCCGTGAGTCAATCACTCATTATCGTCTATGTGTAACTTACGCGCCACCCAGGGTCGCCTCGACGTTACGCCCCCTCTCAGTCTTGCTCTCCTTCCCCGAGCTGCCGGTCAGCGAATCGGACACAACGTTCCTCAATTTGCTCAGTATGGCCAACGAACGACTTCGTGCCGAGTACGGCTCCTGTTTGTCCCCTGAAACCTTGGAAGCCGTCCTAGACCTCATTTCTGCGTTGCGGGGTATTATCACGCCTGATCCTTTATGCCTTGAAATCATTGAGGCCGTCCAGGGCGGCGTGCAAATGTGGATAGAAGACGAACAGTTTGTATTGTCGGAGCGAGAGTTCAACGACGGAGTAAGCCCCTATCCCGATATACTTGTGCGCGTCGGGACACTGATCCATATTCCCAGCCTGTCATGTTCTATGCTCACGCTCTGCAAGGGTTAGCCGCGGTCCCCGACGACCTTCTTGATCTCGGCAAGCTTGCGCCATTCCTTGCTTCCGCATTCACTCGTGTCCCTGCACCAGGTGCCGGCCCGCTCGCATTCTCGTTGCTTTGGAAGCAGAAGTTCGCTGCGCGAGGGCCGCCCGAGGGCGGGCACCCTGAGATACTGAAACCGTGCTTACAAGCGATCATGGACATGGATGAGGTGTGTAATGCCCAGCCAAGGGTTTGCCTAGCCGGTACTGACGACGCTGTAGGCTCAGATTCCAGAGAACCAGTCAGCGCCTGATATCGATGTGGAGACCCAGGATGATTCGCTTGAAGATGGAACTCAGGTCGAGTCAGTTGAGCAGTCTCATGCGGGCTCCGACGCTGAAATAAGCGCTGGACTGGCTAATATGAGCGTGGAGCGAGTCGACTCAAGCGTGGAGGAAGAGATCGTCCATTCTAGCGTGGAAGAATTGGACGAACTCTTGGACGATAACGATATCGTGGAAGAGACGATCGTCTACCAACCTCCAAGCCAGCCCAAGGCAGTTTCAACCCCCATCAAGGAACGCTTCTCTGTTCCTGTTCCTGTCTCTTCGCGGGCAGAACCAGCCCCACAAGCCGACTCGCAGTGCGTGCCCGACAGCCAGCCGGCGGAGTTGGCTACCGCACAGTCCGGCGCGGAATCGATATCAGCGTTGGCGTGCGAATCTCCCAAAAAGCGCAAGTCTGAGGATGGTTAGTGCGGTGGATCCTATGCGTTAGGGTTCTTCATTGACCGTCCTTTGTGTAGCACTACTCCCGAGCAAGCGACCCAAGGGATTGTTCATCGCAGATCCGGAGATTGAGTCGTTGCCCGTTTTGCGATTCCCTCTGCTGAGATCACGATCCTCAACCCCAAGCTCTGTGGCAGAGGAGTCGGTGTTCTATTCCCCGAATAAGCATGACATCCCGCCTCCTGCTTGGTCACCTACTGGGCTACTGTTGCCGCTTCCCTCCGTGTCACCCAAGAACGTTTTTAACGAGCTCGCTGATGACTCAACCGAGATTCCGCCCAACGTATTGGTCGAGGCTTCTGAAGATGATTCTTTCGATGCATCAACCGAAACCTCTGTCGATGTATCGGCTGAAACGTCCATTGATGATTCCACCAATGTCTCGATCGATGACCTACCAGACAACGATCTGAAAGACCTTCCGGACATCACGATGTCTTTGCCAACGCGCAAGAAGCGTCTGACGGTTGTGGTGGAAGTGCCACATGTGTCGGAGGTATTGAAACGTTGGACGAGCGATTCAGCAGCACGGAGTGTGTCTGCGACCAGTACGTCTAATTTATGACTTGCTTTATGTTGGGTTAGGTTCTAATTATTGGTTCAGCGCCTCAAAAGGAGAAAACTGGGCCTCCAGAGCGCGTGCGTAGGACGCGGTCTTGGTCGAAAATGCTCCAAGATAAACAGGTGACTGCGATGTTTGGTTAGTTAACCCGTTTACTCTCTGCCACGCGTAATATTAACTCGCCCGCAGAGTCCACGCCTTCCCGCCGCCCGTTGAAACGTCGACGCTCCGACCGCGAAAGCCCAGACATGGACTCTATTAACCGTTCGCGCAAAAATAGCTGCACCGGCCCACCCTCCATCGACCTTTCCATTACACCAAAGCAACTTCTTAGCACGGACATGTTTGGTGGAGCGTCTCCGGACGTGACGCCAAGCCTACGCAGGGTGCGATCGATGCCTATGTCTCCGAAGAACCTTAGCGTGCTTGGGACGACTGTTCCTCGTATGGCGACTCTCGCGAATGCCATCGCCGAGACTCCAACCAAGAACAAGGGCAAGAGGAGGGGGAGTTTGGGTACCGAGCTCAAAAGTGCTGCTGTTCCCGAGGTCACTGTTTCGGACAAAGAGCCTGAAAGTGCGGTAGCTAGTGGTACAACGAGCCCTAGCACGACGACCTCTGACACGAGCGATGCCGAGAAGCTTCAGCCTCCTGCTTCGGGGGCCGTAACGCGGAGCTCATCCTTGCAGGCCCTGATGGCGGATGCGGAGGTGCTTGCAGAGTTGGACCTCGCGGAGCTGATGCGGCAGGAAGAGATGCTTACTGCACTACGTGAACAAGTTGCTCGCGCACTGACCTTGAAACGATCCAAGGACGTAGGAGCAGATTAGGGGCATCCGCGAAAACAAAATGTGTTTTGGACCTTGTGTTTCGATTTCTGACATTCTGACTTTGACTTGACTTTTTACTTGCACTACATGTCCATTTTTTGCTGTGTACCATACCATTTTGTCTTTTTTGTTCATGTTGGCCTCTGGTTATGTCTACCTTATCCATTACATTTCGTATCCAATGCATATACATTAACATATATTATATGCGCTGAGAATACGAGAGGCTCAAATACGACGTCGTTTGCGGTCTCCGCCTCCACCCCCATCGCTTCGACTGCTTTCGCCCCAACCGCCCCGACCTGACCCACCCGCACTTTGGCCTTGCGAAAATGCTCGTCCCTGGGCTTTGGTGAATGGTCTCGCCTTTTTCTCTTTTTGGGCGACTTTCTTTTTGCGTTTGTCGATCGCCTTGCGGACTGCATTTTGTCCACCTTTAGCAGCTAGGTCGTCGAATTTGGCCTGTAGAAGAACCGAGCGTTTCTCGGCTGCAGACAAACGCGATGCATGAGTAACCGCAGAATTGGAGCGCATGACCAAACCACTCACATTTCTTCATATACCAAGCTCCCTTTCCTTCCTCCCTCTTCGCCCTCTCTTCTTTCTTAACCCTCGCCAATGCTTCCCGTTCCCTCTCCTCCCTCTTCGCCTTCTCCAACGCACTCTCTGTATGCTTCAGCGCCCTCTCGAGCTTATCGATCGTTTCGAACGGAGCGCGTTGTTTACGGGCTTTAGCGAGCGAGGCGCGGAGGGTGGCGGCTTCGGTGCTTTGGATTTCAGGGAGGAAGGAGTAGGCGCGGGAGAAGTGAGGTTGGGAGAGTGTACCTGATAGAGGCATGAAGCGGGGATCTCGAGTTGCCTAGGGAGAGGTGTCAAGTGGGTGAATACCACAGGCTAAGGTAGACGTACGATGGTGGGGACATCTACGACCGCGCGGTGTCGCGAGACGGGTCGTTTGGAAGTGATTTCTGTCGGGCTAGACGTAATTCAATTATTTATTAATACAGGAGCATAGATATGTGACTTACGCATGCTTGCTCGACCGTTTCTCTATATCCCTTTTCCGCTTTGCGGTGGTCCATTCTGGTTTGGGCTTCGATGACTCTGCAACAGGTCCCTCTGAGCCTGAATCCGACTCTGAATCCGATTCGCTTTCAGACGCGGAGCCTGATCCCGATTCACTGCTAGAGCCAGGACCAGGCTGCAAGAGGTGAGTACAGCTAGCACAAAGTAGGAAAGCACTCACATTTAGCTCCTCGCCCGACTCCTCATCCAACTCCTCATCTAGTTCTTCCTCCGGGACCCATTGAGAGAAGCGAGGCCGGTCTTCTCTATCATTTATCTCATCCTGGGGCTCCTCCTCGTCTTTAGAGTGCTTCTCGCTGCGTGGTGGGGGACGGCTGGCAGGTCGAGGTCGTCGAGGCATTGTGGAAATTAGTGGCACGTGATATTCCACGTGACTATGTGGCTGTGGTAGTAGCAGCGGTTGCACGTGACCTGCCTCATTCCGCGATGGCGGGGAAAGACGAACGTAACGGCGCATATGTGGTTCCTCCCGAGCTCAAGGAGTTTGTGCGCAAGAGAGACCAGCGCAAGTGTCTACTCTGCGGTGCATCCAACACTCCCCCAGACTGTGCCCTCATCGTCGCAGGTTCCCCATGGGACGAGATCGAGGTGAGCAACGACAGTGATGAGTGACTTCTCGGCGCTGAGCGTCTCCAGCTCGAGTGGCTCAAGGACCGTGGGCTTGTGTCCGAGGGGTTCAATCCAATGCATCCGCAAAACCTCATATCGCGTGAGTTCTCTGCCCAGCCGCCCCAGCCCGCGCTCACCGACCCAGTATGCCCAAACCATCACGAGCTCTTCTTGCATCGGCGTTGGTGCTTTGTCCCCTGTCCAGAAGATAGACACGCGATGCGTATCCATGAAGAGCGTGACATGCGCGATCGCGACCATCGCCTCACCCTCGACCACGAACATATCGCCCCACGCACTCTGCCCGCAGTGAGTCCCTCCCCCTATCCGTCGACATTTACTGACCTTCCTAGTTGAGCGGCAAATATGACTTTCTCAACTGCGCCTTTGGCGACGAAGCTCTCTCACTCACGCCTGCAGGTGGCCGCATGACCCTCGTGTCCACCATGCCCCCAGACCACGAGTCTGCCAGCCATCTTCCGCGTCCGCCGCAATATCCTCTCCCTGGCATTAACCCATATGTGGTTCTCGCACACGCTGCGAAATGCGTCGGCGGGCCTCGCATGCCCATCTTTCCCGACATCGAGCACGAGTGCGTTTCCACCCATTTCCCTCATCTTGCCCTGACCCCCTTCTCAGGATCACGAACCTCGTTCATGGCTACAACCGAGACCCTGCTCCGCCGCCGCTCAGCCCGCCTGACTCGGACACGGGCATTAGTCTCCCGCAGCATCATCGCTCGCCACGCGAATCGGGTAGTAGTGGTAACTCGGAGTCGCGCTCCGAGTCGCGTTCTAGCTCGCCTACGAGCAGCATGGATGCTCCACTACCCCCACCTCCTATCCCCACCTCCGCACCCCCACAATCACATCCACCTTCGTCTGCCCCGCCTCGCGCGCGCACGTTCCCTAAGCCTGCTGGATCAAGCCCCGAACAGGCTTACCACTCTACGTATGGTCTTAACCACCAGGACACAGGCCAATCACATCACTCGACGAGCCATTCTCAGTCCCATTATCCGACTAACGGCCCCGCAGGAGCACAACCTATTCCTATTTTCCGTCCCCCTAGCGCCTTAGCGAACCCAGCCGCAGAAGGCAGCCCAAGCAGCGGTACTGGAACGGGAACAGGAGCCACTGGTGCAAACCCTAACATCCCACCTCCACCCCCAATCCCGCACCACCTCCAGCCTGGACCACATCTCCAGCCGCTCCAGCCCCAAGTGACAGGCCGACGGAGACCGAGTGAGGCTAACCCACCCACGCCCATACATTTACAGCCACCTCCGCCACCTCCCCAGCCCGCGCCCAGCGCTCAGTCGTTTACACAACCGACCTCGGCGCAGCAAACAACGTTTGCGCAACAGTCACAGTCTTTCCCGCAATATGGACAATATCCCATGGGTGGAGGAGCTGGTGCTGGAACTGGAGGTGGCGCACCCGGATTGACGCGTCGCTCGAGCAAACTGCGTCATTCAGAGGACTTGCGGGGAAGTGTAAGATCTCCTCCGCCTCATGTAGGTGGAGCTGGACCCCGCTCGCCTGATCGCGTGCCTAGTGGTACCCGTGTAGTTAGTGGGAATGGGGAAGGAGGCAGTGGCGGTAGCGGTCCGTCACGTTCGGCCGACCAACCAGCTCTTGGACGTAGAGAGTCACATTCCCAGCACCCCCGACCTAGAGAACGGGAAAGAGAGCGTGAAGGTGGTCGGGACAGGGATAGAGAGCGGGAGAGGGAACCTTTCGTGTTTGGACCCGACATTTCAGCTGCAGATATCATCTCTCGCCTGACGGAGAAGAGAAGTGCCAGTAGTGCAGACTTTACGGGACGTAGACGGAATGGGAGTACGTGAGGTCTGAAACTGGGCTGAACGTTACGAGAAGACGAAGACGAGTTATGGCTTGGGTATATGCGCTACCTTTTTGGATCTGCCTATGCTTTCCCCTTTTTGTTCTGGATCTTGTATTTGCCTTCTTGTTTGAGCTTCGCATTCGGCCTATGCCCACTCTTCATACCTTAGAGTGTTTTCTTTATGCGTGGTTAATTCACGCTTACCATTCCGTTCTAGTTCCCCAACTGGCCAGCGGCAACGCTAGCTAGATAGTTCTTCCTTCGTCCCCCACTTAGTTCTCCCTTTGCCGCATGCCCCTCCTCCCATCACACTACACACCCCTCATGAACATGAACGCCGTACTTAACACGACATATTGCAATTAACAATCAATTGTATTTAACCTGTGGGTTCTGGGCCGTTGTCTATCTTTTTCTTGTTGTGGATCGCCGCCTCGTGGCCTCAACCATGCGCTGGGGCGCTGGGGCGAAGGGCTGGTCTTGGGGTATGGGTAAACGTCAGAGCGCGAGGTGAGGTAGGTTTAGCTGAATAGGGGGAGCAAGTAAGGCGTTGTGAGAGGGCGCGACTGTATGCGCGATATTTAGACTTATCTCGCCATCTCTAATCAATCTTTATCAATTCATACGCATGCATGCAGTAGTCTTATTTCCCCACATAGGAGCGCATCAGTCGATCTCCGCTGATTTGTATTGCGGTCCCGTTCTCCCATAACAAAGTTAGCGTGAATAACCTTACTTGGACATAAACATAAAAAATCGACTGCGGACTATGCCTGTGTAAGGTTTAAGTTTATAGGAGGACGGCGGGGCCGAGCCCGCGCATACATCGTGTCTAATATACAATACCATAATTTAGAGCTCTTATTGGTTCCGATGGGAGCGGGCGGGCAGGTCGGAGACGTAATGACCAAGGGCACAGCTGAGTGAAGGTTGAAAGTCAGTACGGATGTGCATGTGCTACATGTAGTTGGTTAGAAGGAACGTGCTCCGGTGAGGGAGAGCTCCGAACAGGGGTCTTTGCTTGAGTTGGATAGAAGATGAACGTCTATCCACGGCGGAAAGATATCGGGAATGTGTTGCGCTCGCCCTATATCAGTGTCAAGGCAAACTTAATGAATTAATTAAGGACGTTCATTTACCGTGCGGAATGTATAGGCTGTCACAACTGTACCTCCCAGTCTACGCGGTGCATCCTCGTTTGTCGTAGTACACAACAATAAAACACGCGCACATCACCCGTCGGCCTCGTTCCCTTTCTTGCGCAAGTTGACCCATCATGATGGCACGCGCTCCGTCCCCCTGCATGTTGTCGCAGTACTTTCCCCCTGTGATATTCCATTCGGATTGTACCATCGAGGTCTAGCGTCCCAACGAGCACTATATGCCTCGTTTCACCTTACCGACAGCTTACAATAAGTGAACCCGCCGTATATAGGAACCACTGATGTACTCTCCATCACTCGTGTTCCAATCATCTTCAACGTTCATCATCCATCATTTTTCGTCGGCTGTGAGCGGCTGATCGTTCAGCTCAGACTCGTGGAGGTTTGCGATATCTAGGCGACCATCCCTGAGAGGCGTGGGTCACTTCACGCGCATGCCGAGTGTATGCACAAGTTAGACAGCCGCCATCGGCCGGGAAGCACTTGGTTTCACACCGAATGCTTGATATGGACCTCGCTACACATCACATCGACATCGGTGGGTTGAAAAATTCATATGTCATTTCATCGTGTATGAAAACGCTCCCTGGGGCTGGATATCTATGATATAGCTCAGACGGAGACGTGAGCTACAATTGCCGCACGCACCTTATTCCATTTCCTCCAGCCGAGCGTCAATCCTACTCAATCAGCGACGCGAAAGAGAGTAAGCACACTCCACACCGCCTGACCACCCCTGTCCCACGCATTCGGCCCGCGCGCCTCGTCTCCTCCAAACTCGACCATGAGCCCCCGTGCTGGCCACTCGCACCAGATCCCGGGTCCTGTCGTCCCTCCACCCCCGCCTTTGCGCGCCGGCTCGCCAAAGTGTTGAACAAACTCGACCCCTTTTGACATAGATTTCAAAGTGAAAGGGGTGCTGTCGGGTAGGGACAGGGGAAGCGGAAGACCTGGGCAGGCGCGGTACGCAGATGCGGTTTTGGCGGCACGCGCGTTTCCGGCCTCTGCCTCTGGAACGTTCATCACGTCGATTGAGTCGCATACAAACTGTTCCTGCGGGACCTTAGCCCCTTTGGTGGGTGGCGCAAACATGAGACTGATCCCAAGTGCATAGTAGTTGTGGTATACCGCCTCGGCGTACGCTTTGATATCCGGAGTCGGAGATGTAACAGATGGTGTTGCTAGCGCTCCCAGCCTTTGCAGCAAGGAATCAAGTTTGAGAGACGTTTGGAGTTCGCCAAGGACGCTCGGTAAATCAAGGTCGTTGCTCATTGTAGATTACGGCGTGCACGTGCTGAGCGAGCGTTTTTAAAATGGGGGTGATACTGGAAACCAGTGAATCAAATATGACATATGGGTTTATGGTTGATACATGTCCTCGCGGGCAGCGCAATGAATACTGCAAAGAGGGGTAGGGTATGAGAAAACAAGAAGCAATAATGGCACAATTTGTTGGGTTCGGAGACCGATTGGTAAAGGAGAGTATGCCGATGCGAAACGAGTGGCGGGTAGGTATGAAAAAAGCGCGAAGAACAGTCCAAAAAATATCGACAAAATATAAAACTATACCGAAGTCCTTATCCGCGATCCAGTACATTTGTTACAAGAAGTGAGAATTGCCGTGTTTAAGCGAAAGTTTCGTCAAAAGGAATAGGAAGGTAGAGGCCTCCACCATAGGGAATGCCGTGAGGGAAGCCCTTCAATATCCGGGCCTGCTGGATTGACATAATAGATCGGGCTTCCTGGGTCGACAGGTGCCAGACGGTCGAGTTGGATTCTGCCGTGGGGAGGGGAGCACCCGATGCGGGCCACAAGTGGCGAGCGCTTGACAACGGCTTCGCGGGGACGCGTGATACGGGAGGACGAATAGTAACCGCCTTGCCTTCGAACGTCTGCCCACGCGAATCGTAAAGAGTCGATTGCTGTTGTTGCTGTTGTGGTTTGAACACCCGAGCCTGGGGAATGTTCGGCATTGGCTGCGCGGCTTGTTGCGGTCCCGTGACCATGCGCATCGCGAGAATCGGCTTTGGAGTCGGGAAACGCCTGGGCACCACCTGGAAAGCCGGGGCTTGTTTGTACCGAGGAGCGACCGTGGCAGGCGCGGCTGCTTGAGCCATGTTGTTCATGCCTTGGCCAATGAATGGATGCGAACGAGGGGGTAGCGTGTATTGGGGTGTGGCCCTTGTTTGCGGTTGAACAACAGGAGGAGCAAAGTTTCCGCGCACAGATGGCAATGGAGCACTGGTGATTTGGCGAGAGTCACGTGCCGTTGGGTGAAATGCCATCGCTTCCGCGCGCAGCTCCATCGATCGCTGATATGCCCGTGCCTGCATCACAGCGAACGTTTCCTGAACGGGAGAGGCGTCGACTTCGGGCTTGCGTTCCTCATCCGAGTCATAGTCCGTAACGACAAGCGAGGGAATCGCGGAGCGCTGGCGTTGGCGCTGAGGCAGGCGCTTAGGGCCGTGGCCCTCGTCCGCAGACTCGGACGTGGCACTGTCCGGGCGCGACGGACGAGAGAACATACTCTCGGTGGGCGAAGGGGAGGGTGATACAGAAGGAGAATCGGTAGACGAAAAGTGGTGGTACATAGTGGCTCGTTCTGGCGAGACTTGGGTCGACTCGGGAGTGCGAAACACGGTCGAAGGCGTGTTGGAAAAGCCCTCCTGCTGCATAGTAGGTGTATAGTATTCAGAGTCGGGAGAGGAGCGGACTTCGGGGGAGTCTTGTTTTAGCGAACGCAAGTCGAACTGGCCGGGCATTTGGAAGGCCTGGAAGTGGGTGAGAATATTTTCAACAACACGAGGCTCTGTATCACGTACTCGGTCGAGGTTGCCATCCAACGAGCCAGACGTGGCCTATTGATTAGAGGGCAACAGAAGCATTCCAGGCGACCGTTAGAGCGACCGAGGCGACATGATCGATCGCACTCACCTTCATGTCCCAGAAGCGTGGAGCAGTCGGGACAGGACCGGTATAATAAGGGGACATCTGAGCAGGAATAAGTAAAGAAATCGAATCAGGAAAACGGGTTGACCTACATTTATGAAACTGTATTTGCACAAGTACAGATGCGAAGCGAGATCTAGAAAACACGAGAGGTGGAGTAGGAGGAAATACGAGACGATTTGGCCTAGCAGTAATAATATTAGGGGTCAATGGAGGAGGTGGTGGGCGAAAATACGAGGGTCGTGGCTCACAAGAGAAAAAAGAGTGGGCCTGTGTTGAGTTGCGGTGGAGGACAAGCACAGGCTGCGCAATCGAAGCAGAATCGCATGGCACCCCCACGGACACAGCACGTGATTTGCTTCGGTGGACTTCAGTCCCTAGATTTTTAGGGGTAACGAACCACCACCTAATTATTACCGCAGGCACGTTCTCACGACGCATACAGCTCCAGACCGTCTATATACATTTCAAGCCTATGCGGTCCCAGACTCCTCTGCTCGGGATTCCGTTCGGGAGCTTGAGTTGGCGACCGGGGGAATACTGGGTGCCACACTCGCTTTGGGCACCGCATCGACCTCCTTCTCACCATCATCAGTCACTGATGGAAGCTGCGTGCTCTCATTGGAAGGAGCAACTGCCGTGGCGGCCTCCGGGATCTCCTCTTGCACAGTCTTCGGGCTCAACTCTCCATTCGGCTTTCCAACTTCTGTGTTATTTGTTTGTGTGGCAGAACTGGCAATTGTGGCGGCTTGAGTTCCCACTGCTTCAGTTGGCAAAGAAGGCTGCGTTTCGTCTGTCTTGTCCATCTTGGATTCGGAAGTGGCCGAAGGCTCACCGCCTGTTGTCGCAGTAATCGCAGTGGAGGCTTTGACAGGCTCGGCAGGAGCAGTAGGCGCGGTTGTGCTTCCCTGGTCCGGTCCAGACTGCGTGTTCTGGGCACCCGTATTCGCCGCAGGGGGGGTGACCTCGAACTTAGGCTTGGGAATCTTAGACGACAGGCCAAGCCCTTTAACAAGATCATCTGCATCGTCCCCTCCCAACCCCAAACTTTCAACAAGTTCCAGCATATCTTCTTCGCTAACTTTCAGCCCCTCGAGCCCGAATCCTGAGAGTTCCGATCCGATATCTATCGACTTCGCTCCGGTTGTCCTCTTGTGGGGTTTGGACGGAGACGGAGAAAACGATGGCTTTTGTCCAGTAACCTGAAGGGGTGTAGCGACGCCGGGGACTCCAATCGGTTTCTGGGGTGCAGGCGCAGGTGCAAGTGCTTCGTCTTCTTCTCCCCAGGCCTCTTTGAGCTAGATAAATCAAGGGTTAGGTTTAATGACACAGTCTGAAACAATATACCCACTTTGAAGAATTGATCTAGTTCACCGAACTCGACGGCTTCATCAAATTGTTCATACGACTGGGTTGACATATATTCAGTCGGTCGCATAGTAATTAACTGAGTTGAAGCACTTACTCCGGCAAATTCCCCTCCTATTAGAATACCAGGGAGGTTCGCATTGTTGGCTGGTGCTTTACGACGCCACAGTTTCTTCGCATCCTCGTCCGAGGCTAGCTGAAGGCGAGGGTCAAACAAGCGTTTTGGGGGGAGGGGGGACTTGGCATGCGTACATCATACGAGGTAAAGGGTATCTTCTTGACCTGCAAGATTCGTAATAGATGTTCTACAAACAGAGGTGAGGATTATTGAATATGTTTGTTTCCTTGGTATCTCACCCTGTCGCTGCCTGAGCGCGGGTGCCGATGCAATCGATGTCAAGAATACTTGGATAGGCGGACCCATGGCACGGAGATCTTCTATTTGAATACATCATGTATTGCGTGAGTATGCCACTTGTACATGGTGTCAATGTACTCACGTGAAATCAAGAGTGACAAGAGCCGCCTGGTGTGGTGTAGTTGAGCGGTTGTTCGGCCTGGCGATGGTCGCCGAGTATAGTATGTCTGCCGTACTGAGGGTAAACATACGTAAACACGACAAAGCACTCAACGCTCAACAACCACCAGCTTGGGCTGGGGTTGAATAAACCGACGCCTCACATATCGACAATCTGTGTCGTGTTTACAATGCATCTCGTTATTCTATTGGAACCTTGGCTAGAAAGTAGAAAATCTAGTTCCACATGGTGAATGGCAGCGCAGCAGGCCACAGCTGTGCTTTTTATGACTCTGGGCTGCGCAATTCTTGGGTTAGTAATACGGGTGTACAAGCTTTGGAATCCTTTTAAACTGCCTGGAGCTGCTCTTCAGATCCCTCGTAGTTCAACCAAACGCTGGACGACTCAGCCTCACCCGCGACCTCTACCTATGGAGCCTTCAGAGAATGTCACAAAAAGTTCTGGCGACACCAAAAGCAAGTTCGAATGGCCTAACCCCAGCAGGACAAAACTTGGAGTCTGGACCTTATACTCTGACCCTCCCTCAAACTCTGAACAGCCATCGGTAGCGCCTTCATTCGGCGCGTTAGAGCAGATTTATGCGCTCCGGGCGGCTGCACCCCCTATCTTTCGATTTATCTCAGACACAGTCTCGGTTGGACCGACTGTGTTTGCTTTGTACTTTGTGTCATCTGCAGTGTCTAGCCTAGTGCCAGTGTTCCGACTTCGCAACAATACGCGTCTTTTAGATCTGGTGAGCAAGATTTGGGTTGAAAATTTATGCTTGATCTCGCCAACGAGTTTTGGTTTCGTGTACTCAAGATACAAACCGCGCTCTTGAGAAACCGCCCGACTAGTCGCGAAGCCTTTCTCATGTCTTTCGCATCGTATGCTCTGTTGATCGTATTTGGATGGGCCACCCGGAAAATAAGCTGCCCAACTTGATCGACGTTCGGGTTGAACCTGATTCAACTGAGTATTGTACAGGAGCCGTACTGATATGATATTGCGACAGCGTATTGCTCTACACTTTCAAAAACGGCTCTTGGCAGGTATGATATAAAGAACAGTACTCTTGAGGACGTGTACTAATCCAGCATTCCTGTACGCCTTCAGTTCAAAGCCAGCTCGATCTCGCAGCGGCAGGTAACCCTGACACTAGCACGAAAATGCAAAGTGCAATTGCTTACTCGAATCGAGCCTGGGAAACTATGGAAGGAATCGTGAGCGTACTCTCAATAGCTGCTGGCGCCATCGGTCAGGTATCCATCTTATCGCGGGTGTTTGGCTTGCACTGGGACGTGCCACTGTTTTTGGTCACGTGTGTTGCCCAACCGTTGGTGTCGAGTCTTAAGATGCAGTCATATATCGGAATGCAAGGTATGATGCTACGCCCTTGTGGGTTTTCGCCGACTTATTGATCTTTTAGAGTTCTATGCGATGATCACCAACGAGAGTTGGCTCCGCATGAAGGCTATTTTTGAACTCGGAACAGATAACTCTTATAAAAAGGAAGTACTGAGCAATAACTTGGGTAAACATATAAATGACAGTAGGTTTTGCCTTGTTTACCTCTTCTTATCCGCTCCTAAACGAAAATGGGTTACTTCAGCGTACGAAAAAGAAATGAATGCTCTCGGGGACACATCAGGGGAGAAACCTATGGTGCAAATGTGGAAAAGCGAATCTTTCGATATGGAAGACCAGCGTTCTGGCTTTGAGCCCCTGCCACTTGTGGGTTATATTTTACCTTATGAGTAGACCGATAATTAAATGACCCGCTCTGGTTTCGTGATAGCTCCTGTTTGCGTATCGTATTATGCGCTCGCTTGATAATCTGAACTTGTCCTCGCTGTTTCTTATACAGCAAGCATCGAGCTCCGTGGAGTATTCAGTGCTCAATCTTGTCGCCAACTCAGGCATGCTTTCAGGTGTAACCCGAGACGTGTTTGGACTGTACAGTGCCTTAGACATGCGAGGTACTATGACTGATGGCAATAGCGTGTACCCTGAGGATCAGTTTGTGAACAGAGAAGGAATGTCAATAGAATTTAAGTGAGTTCCCTCGTTGGCCGTGTTTGAAGAACACTAGACATCTATTAGATCTGTTTGTTTCACGTACCCGCATTCGGAACGGCAGGTTATCAACAATATGACTTTCACCGTTCCAGCTGGGCAACTCTGTGTCATAGTCGGGGAAAACGGTAATGAGTTCGGCGATCTTACGCAGGCCCTAACCTATTCATTAGGTTGCGGTAAAAGCACTACGGTTCAACTATTCAACCGCCTATACGATACCACTTCTGGGGATGTTTTGATAGACGGACGGTCAATCCGTGACTTTACTCTGGGCAGCTTACGATCCGCGTCAAGTATTATGTATCAGGATTATAAACACCTACCTCTGACGGTGTGCCGTACTTTTTGTAGAAAAAACGCCTCGCTTACGTTGTCAATTATGAAGATACACGAAAACATTTTACTCGGACGCCCCGACTCCCTCCACCCAGAAGAGGACGTCGGGCAAGCAGCAACACTCGGAGGCGCATACAACCTTATACAGAGGCTTCCACTAAAATTCGAGACTAATCTCCGACCTCAAAGCATGGGATATTCTGAATCTCGCTACGGGGAGGATAATGCTGGCCCTTTCAGAGCACTCATAGATGCTCAAAAGCCCACCGAACTGAGTGGTGGGGAGTGGCAGCGACTTGCGGTATGACATTTGAATATAGATGGGTTCAATCGCCTAACCCCTTTGTATAGCTCTCCAGAAGCTTTATGAGGAACTCCGATCAAGTACGATTTTTGTGTTACGATGAACCTAGCGCTAGCTTGGATCCTAAAGCGGAACAAGGCATGTGGACTACTCAAGGAAGGGGTCCTAGCTGATTCAGTGTAACAGAAATGTTTGAGCGGCTTCGAGAGCTCCGAGGAAGGAAAACTATGGTGTTTGTCACCCAGTGAGTTGGCCACTTGTGGACATGGGTTGTTTTGACTGGATATATGCCCTCTGTTTCAGCCGATTTGGGCATTTAACTCGATACGCCGATCTAAGTATGTCTTTGATTTTTAGACAGGAGGTTTATTAGCTAAACTTTTGACTAGTACTGTATATAAAACAAGGCTCCGTTGTGGAACAGGGTACACACAAAGAGCTACTTGCCTTAGGGGGAGAATATGCAAAGATGTATAATATCCAGGCTCAGGCGTTCTCTGAGGTGGGTGTAACAAATCGTATCGCTTGGATTAACTTATAAATGCCCTTACTTTGTCATATGAACAGTGAGGGCGTCGGGTTGAAATGACAACCAACAGCTAGTATTTGTACACGACCTAACTACTGATGGCTAAATTTGAAATGATTTTGCTCGGTTACCTGCTGGCCCGAGTGCCGCTTGCTGCTTCACCGTCCCACCACCACTGTTGTAGTTTCCCATTTTTTAAAGGTCAATAATACTAAAATAACACAAAAAATGTCTCTTTCTACTGGAAAACTGTTCGATGTAAAAGGCAAGGTGAGCGACTTTATTCTGAAGCATGTAGGCTACGACTGGTTTTGATACCATAACCAGGTGGCGCTTGTCACTGGGGGCTCGCGCGGAATAGGAAAGATGGTAGGTCGAACCAAAGTGAGTATTATTATGGCTGTCTAATTTTGTGAAGATCGCGACAGGCTTTGTTCAGAACGGAGTCAAGGTGCGTAGAATTTTGTACTTTGTTTACTTTGGTACTAAGCAACGCATTTGGTACTGGCCAGGTTTACATCACTGCTCGGAACAAGTCTGAATGCGAAACGACAGCGAAAGAACTTACATCAATGGGCCCGGGGACCTGTATAAGTATTCCTGCCGATATGCAACACGTCGACTCTGTGAAGCGTCTAGTTGAAGAAATATCCCGCAACGAGAAAGGTAATAGTAACTAGCTGTTCCGGTTTGAATGAAGCCTGATTGGTCCGCCAGCCCTGCATATTCTCGTCAATAATGCTGGTGCAGCATGGGGTGACGGAATTGATGCCTATCCGGTGCGCCAAACACGGATGTTATCTCCTTACCGAGTTCGGCAATCTAAGACATTATTGCTATAGGATGCCGCATTCACTAAGCTCTTAACTCTCAACGTTCAGCGTGTTTTCACCTTGACTCAAGCCTTGTTGCCACTGCTTCGAGAGGCGGCAAAGCAGGGTGGCCGGTCTGGCCAGAGCTGGAATGACCCCGCCAGGATTATCAACGTAAGTGCGCCTTCTCGTGACTATATGAGTAGGGGAGTTGTTTACAGTATTTGAATGGGTAGATTGGCTCTGTTGAAGGCGAGCGAGTGCCTCGGGGAGAAACCTACGCGTATAGTGCGAGTAAGGTAAGTGCAACTGAAATCCTAAAACCCCGAAGCTTAACGGTTTGAACGATTGGTAGGCTGCTGTCGCACACCTAAGTCGACATATTGCTGGACGTCTCGGAGGAGAAGGGATTACCAGTAACACCCTTGCCTGTGGACCTTTTCAATCTAAAAGTAAGCTCCGAAGAACAATCAAACGTCTTTGGCTCTAACTATCGAGATAGTGATGGCGGAAACACTTCGCACGCAAGGGGAAGCCATTGTTGCTGGCGTTCCACTAGGTCGCATTGGAACCCCAGACGACGTAGCCGGAGCGTGTTTGTTTCTGGCTTCTCGCGCTGGCGCATTTGTGTCTGGTGCGACCATTTCGCTCGATGGGGGAAGCCTAGTGCAGTTCCGAGCCCCTCAGAACCAGGCAAAGCTGTAGATAACGTCCTATAAGAGCTTTGAAATTTTAATCCACTAGATGTGCATGTACGAGCTCGGTGGAATATATGTGAGGTTTGAACAAGTTATCATAGAACGCTGGTCAGTAGAAGTATAAGCGCCATGTCCCTGAAACCAAGTAACTCAACACAAGCCACTCGATCTTGTCTACTTGCTTGCCACCAACCTCCTCCACGGTTGAGCTTGGTGATCGCCCACTACGAGGCTCTTGTACAGATTCTGCCTAGGAGACAGTCGTCAACCCAGGAACTTAGTATCTTATTAATTGACTGTGATCTGTGGCCGTCGGGGACGCGGTATTCTGGCACGGCGCGCTTCTGGTTTCCCAACATATTCTGTGTCTGGTTGTTCTGCATTTTTAATATCTCAACATGGCTTCTGGACAAAAACGCGACCTTAGCGGGTACAACTATGGAGCAATATCCTCGCTCGTGTTGACGGCAGGTGCGTACGAATCCCTGACGAGTCGGTGGTGGCTTATTGTCTCGTTTTCCCAGATCGTTCTACGCTGCCCCGCCGCGACCGTGAGCCCGATGGTGCGCCTGAGTCTCTAGTTGGGCGAATTGACCCCAAACAGATGGGTTCGCGCGTACAGCGCGAGGCGCCAAAAGACTTAGAAAAGAAGAAGAAAAAGGCTGCTGCACAGGATGGTGCAGAAAAGGCTGCAAAGCGCAAGACCGCTGCGGCTGGTTTTGGGTATACAGACATCATCGAAGCTACTCAGGACGTCGAGGGGTTGACTTATAGGCCCCGGACCGCCGAAACTAGGGAGGTCTACGAAATGATTCTCGCGTCTGTACACCACGCGCTTGGCGATCAAGCCCAGGATATCGTCCGTAGTGCCGCCGATACTGTACTCGAGACACTCAAGACCGATGCTTTGAAGGATTTCGACAAGAAAAAACTCATTGAGGGTGTAATTGGCACGCTTTCCAACGAGACCTTTGCGCAGCTCGTCAGCCTATCAAAAAAGATTACCGACTATTCGGCAGATGATGAAACTATGGCGGATCCCGATATGGAGCGGAAAGACGCGGAGATTGACGACGAGCTTGGTGTTGCGGTGGTGTTTGAAGGAGAAGACGAGGAGGAGGAAGACGAGGAAGGAGGGTACGAGATTCGCGACGAGTCCGACGACGAGGACGCGGTTGGCGAGGCAGAAGTTGATGAGGCTGGTGAAGAACTTGCGGCTGGTGATGAGGCTTTCGTGGTTGGCGGCTCGAAACGGACCGAAACATCGACGGCCTCTGGCGACAAGGTTTCTCCACACGATATTGACGGTTTCTGGTTGCAACGTTTACTCTCGGCCACATACACGGATGCCGTCGCCGCGACGGACAAGACTACTGCCGCTCTCCAAATCATGTCTGCCGACTCTAGCTTGCGAGACTGCGAGAACGAGCTGATGGAGCTGTTCGACTACCGGAATGACATGTTCAACGTTGTCAACCTATTGACCAAAAACCGGGATGTGATTGTCTGGTGTACAAAACTCGCTCGCAGCGATGATAACGAGAGGGCGAACATCGAGGTCGCGATGCGGGAGAAGAACGTTGGGTGGATCCTCAAGGCACTCGCCGGCGGCAGGACCCGAGCATCTGGGGACGCCATGGACGTCGACCCCAAGCTCTCGAAGAATGTCCCTACAACTGCTACACTCGCTCCTGGGTCGACCATCCAGCCTCGCAAGACCCTTGATCTGGAGGCGATGGCGTTCAGTCAGGGTGGCCACTTGAACTCCAACAAGAAAGTTAAGCTTCCTGACGGCTCGTTCAAGCGGACGAAAAAGGGCTATGAGGAGATTCACATACCCGAGCCGAAACCTCGTCCTGCTATTCCTGGGGAATTGGTCGAGATCTCGCGTTTGCCTTTGTGGGCCCAGGATGCATTCCCCGGAATGCCCACTCTCAACCGAATCCAGAGCAAGCTCTATCCGGTTGCATTTGGCCAAGACGACCCGATCCTTCTGTGCGCTCCGACTGGTGCTGGAAAGGTGTGTAGCTCACCTCGAGATAGACGATAACTGGAATTAACTTGCATGTTGTAGACTAATGTGGCCATGTTGACCATCCTCAACGAGCTCCTCAAGGCACGAGATGAAGAGACCGGCGCCTTTGATCTCGATTCCTTCAAGATTGTCTATGTAGCTCCGATGAAAGCTCTCGTTCAGGAGATGGTTGGCAGTTTCTCCAAGCGCCTGCAGCCCTATGGCATCAAAGTCGGAGAGCTTACAGGCGACTCTCAACTCACGAAGCAACAAATCGCCGAGACCCAGATCATCGTCACCACTCCCGAGAAATGGGACGTCATCACTCGCAAATCGACCGATACTAGCTACACCAATCTTGTCCGCCTTATCATTATCGACGAAATCCACTTGCTCCACGACGACCGCGGCCCCGTTCTTGAGAGTATCATCGCACGTACCATTCGCCGCATGGAACAAAACGGCGAGTACGTGCGCCTTGTAGGCTTGTCAGCAACGCTGCCTAATTACAAAGACGTTGCCAAGTTCCTCCGTGTTGATGAGAAGAAGGGGTTATTCTACTTTGACGCGACGTACAGGCCGTGTGGTCTGCGTCAGCAGTTTATTGGTGTCACGGAGAAAAAGGCGATCAAGCGGTATCAGGTCATGAACGAGGTCTGCTACGAAAAGGTACTTGACCATGCTGGCAAGAACCAAGTTCTAGTTTTCGTGCACTCGCGCAAGGAGACCGCGAAGACGGCCAAGTTCATTCGCGATATGGCACTGGAGAAGGAGACGATTACCCAATTCGTCAAGCCCGAGTCGGCGAGCCGCGAGATCCTGCAGACCGAGGTGGAGAGCGTCAAAGATAGGAACTTGATCGACCTCTTGCCGTTTGGGTTCGGTATCCACCACGCCGGAATGACGCGCGAGGACCGTACACTGGTCGAAGATTTGTTCAACGACGGTCATCTTCAAGTTCTTGTCTGTACTGCAACTCTGGCTTGGGGTGTCAACCTTCCCGCGCATACCGTCATTATAAAAGGCACCCAGATCTACAACCCGGAGAAAGGTCGCTGGACAGAGCTATCGTCGCAAGACATGCTTCAAATGCTCGGGCGTGCTGGTCGCCCTCAGTTCGACACCTTTGGTGAGGGCGTCATCATTACCAATCACAGCGAACTGCAGTACTATCTCAGCTTGCTCAACGAGCAGTTGCCTATCGAGTCCCAGTTTGTCGCGAAATTGGCCGACAACCTCAACGCAGAAATCGTGCTTGGCAATGTTCGGAATCGGGACGAAGCCGTCCAGTGGCTTGGATACACGTACTTGTAAGTGTTATTAGACTTTGGCTCCATCATTCATGAAATTAACATTCCGGCGGTAGGTATGTGCGGATGCTCCAGACTCCTGTCCTATACGGCATCGGGGTAGACTACTCGGATGATGACCCACATCTTATCCAAAAACGTGCCGACATCGCTCATACCGCCGCGGTCATGCTTGAAAAGTGCAACCTGTTGAAATACGATCGCAAGACCGGCTCGTTTGTCACTACTGAACTCGGCCGTATCGCATCGCATTACTATGTCACTTACAACTCGATGTCGGTCTACAACCAGCACCTCAAGCCGAACATGTCTACGATCGAGCTCTTCCGCGTGTTCGCTTTATCAAACGAGTTCAAGCTCATCCCTGTAAGTCACTATCACGCCGCACTGAGTTTTACTAACGCGCCCCCAGGTTCGACAAGAAGAAAAATTGGAACTCGCCAAGCTCCTGGAACGCGTCCCTATCCCTGTAAAGGAAGGTGTCGATGAACCCCCTGCAAAAATCAACGTTCTTTTGCAAGCCTACATCTCGCAGATGAAGCTTGATGGGTTCGCGCTCGTGGCAGATATGGTCTACGTCACCCAATCGGCAGGAAGGTGAGTCTGCATGACAACAATCATGTGATAGTGATTGATTGATTGTTTTGCCTATAGAATTCTCCGCGCAATGTTTGAGATCTGCATGAAACGAGGTTGGGCGATTCCCGCGAGAGCCGCGCTAGACATGTGCAAAATGGTTGAGCGCCGCATGTGAGTTAAGCCTAATAGGGTATTTACGCCATACTAAATTGAAGCAAAATACAGGTGGTCGTCTATGACACCGCTTAGGCAGTTTGACAAGGTTCCCTCGGACGTCATCCGCAAGGCCGAAGGCAAACAATTTGTGAGTGCCTTCCATCATTGATCGTCCGCATGGCGTTGATGCACGTTTAATGGGCAGCCGTGGTATCGCTACTTTGATCTGGTAACCTTCTCCTTTATGATTTGTGGACCTGAACTTACTTTTGACGTGGCAGACACCACCTGAGATCGGGGAATTGATTGGTATCCAAGCCGCCGGCAAACTTGTCCATCGTTTGGTGCATAGCTTCCCTAAACTTGAGTAAGTTGTCCTGAATTTGCGCATCGTTTGTTCGACCGACTAAGCGTTCCTTAGTCTCCAGGCCCACGTTCAGCCCATAACGCGCTCACTTCTCCGCATCGATCTAACGATTACACCCGACTTTCAGTGGGATGAGCGTGCACATGGAACGTCGCAGGCCTTCTGGATTATTGTCGAAGACGTGGATGGCGAAATTATCTTGTTCCACGACCAGTTTGTCCTTCGGCAACGATACGCTCAGGCCGAACATACGGTCACGCTCTCTATTCCTATGTTTGAGCCCGTGCCGCCCAATTATTACGTTTCACTCGTGTCTGACCGATGGCTACACTCGGAGACACGTCTGCCGATTTCGTTCAAGCACTTGCTTCTCCCCGAGAAGTTCCCGCCGCCCACGCCGCTCCTTGACTTGCAGCCCCTACCGGTCGTGGCGCTCCGCAACAAGGAGTTCGAGGCGGTGTATGCGCCCAAACTCGAGACGTTCAACAAGATCCAGACCCAGGTCTTCCAGGCGCTGTACAACTCGGACGAACACGTGCTCATTGGTGCGCCGACAGGGAGTGGGAAGACTATCTGCGCCGAGTTTGCGCTTCTCAGGCTGTGGCAGAAACCTGACGCGAAGCGCGCGGTATGTATCGAGCCTTACCCGGATATGGTGGAGCAGCGGGTGTCGGAGTGGCGCGCCAAGTTCGGGAAGCTCCAGGGCGGGAAGGATATTGTTAGTTTGACGGGGGAGACTAGTGCGGATCTGCGATTGCTCGAAATGGGTGATGTCATCGTGTGCACACCAAGCCAGGTGCGTGTTGGCGCGTTTAGCGTGTGGGGTGTTGGCTGACCGATCTGGGTTCTAGTGGGACGTCCTGTCGCGGAGGTGGAGGCAGCGCAAGAACGTGCAGAACATCGGGTTGCTAATCTGTGACGAGGTTCATTTGCTGGGCGCCGAGATCGGTCCGACGTACGAGGTTGTCATCTCGCGTACGCGGTACGTGTCGCGCGAGACGGGGATCCCGGTGCGTATCGTCGCGTGCGGCGTGTCGCTTGCGAGCGCAAAGGACCTCGGCGAGTGGATGGGTGCCAACGCGCACAACGTGTTCAACTTTTCACCAGCGTGAGTGTCATTTACGACGTATTGATTCATATCTGACGCGCATACAGGACCCGGCCACTCCCGCTCGAGGTTCACATTCAGTCATTTACGATCCCGCACCACCCGTCACTCATGATCGCGATGGCGAAACCGACGTACGTTGCGATCAAGGACTACTCGCCGACCAAGCCCGTGATCGCGTTTGTGCCGTCGCGACGACAGTGCCGACTGACGGCGGACGACATCCTGACTTACTGCGCCGCCGACGGGGACGAGGACCGGTTCTTAAACATCGAGTTGGCGGATCTGCAGCCGCACTTGGATCGCGTGTCTGAGGCGGGGTTGGTCGAGAGCTTGAAGCACGGGGTAGGGTATTACCACGAGGCGCTAAGCAGGCAGGACAAGCGCATTGTGGAGCGGCTGTTCGAAGCCGGAGCGATCCAGCTGCTGATTGCGTCAAGGGTGAGTGCGTGGTGGTCCGAGCGACTGGGTTTGTGCTCACAGTGGGCGTGTGTAGGAGACTGCCTGGAGTTTGCCGCTGACGGCGCACATGGTTGTGATTATGGGCGTACAGTTCTTTGAAGGTCGGGAGCACCGATATGTGGATTACCCGGTACCGGACGTGCTGCAGATGATGGGGCGGGCGTGCCGACCTGGGGTAGACACGAGCAGCCGATGCATCTTGATGTGCCAACAGACGCGCAAAGAGTTTTACAAGAAGTTCCTGAACGAGGGCCTGCCGATCGAGTCGCATCTGACGACGAACCTGCTGCACGACTGGTTCCTGGCCGAGGTCGCGGTGAAGACGATCGAGAACAAGCAAGACGCGACGGTGCGTGTATGCGGTCTCGGTCGGAGTGTGGGGCTAATCCCGGAAATTACAGGACATCCTTACGTGGACATACTTTTACCGGCGGATGATGCAGAACCCCAACTATTACAATCTGAACAATCTGGGGCATGAGCATTTGTCGGACTACCTGTCTGAGCTCGTGGAGAACACGCTGAGCGAGTTGGCCAATTCGAACTGCATATCGATCGGTAAGTCGGGCGGAGTTGGGTGCTTACGGGATGCTAACGTCGTGAGCAGAGGACGAAATGGACGTGAGCCCGCTAAATTTGGGCATGATCGCAGCCTATTACAACATTTCATGTAAGTTTGTGTGGCGCGTGTATGCAGGGCCTAGCTGATTCTTAGACAGATGTGACGGTGCACGTGTACGAAATGTCGCTCAAGGAGAGCACGAAGCTCAAGGGGCTGCTCGAGATTGTATCGTCGTCTGCCGAGTTTGAGAGCGTGCCGATCCGGCGGCACGAAGACGGGCTGCTTCGACGGATCTATGAGCGGGTGCCGGTCAAGATCGAGAGCGCGGACTACGAGGCGCCGTATTTCAAGACGTTCTTGCTGCTGCAGGCGCACTTTTCGCGGCTGACGTTGCCGGCGGACTTGGCGGCGGACCAGGCGCTGGTGCTGGGCAAGGTGATGAACCTGCTGTCGGCGTGCGTGGACGTGCTGAGCTCGGGCGGACGGATGAATGCGACCAACGCGATGGATCTGTCGCAGATGTGTGTGCAGGCGATGTGGGAGAGCGACTCGCCGCTGAAGCAGATCCCGCACTTTGACGCGGAAGTCATCAAGCGGTGCAAGGCGGCGGGGGTCGAGGCGGTGTACGATGTTATGGAGATGGAGGACGACCAGCGGAACGACGTGCTGAGGATGGACGCAAAGCAGATGTGAGTACACGAGTTTGCGATTAGTACTTGGTCTAACTGGGACTGTGCAGGCGCGACGTGGCGGCATTCGTGAACGCGTACCCGTCGCTCGAGGTGAGCCACGAGCTGGTCGAGGGCGAGTACACTGCGGGGGCACCGATCGCACTCAACGTGACCCTGGCGCGCGACGCAGAAGACGAAGACGACGACCAGAGCGTGGTCGCGCCGTTCTTCCCCGGCAAGAAGATGGCGCAATGGTGGCTGGTTGTCGGAGACCCAAAGACAAAGCAACTGCTGACGATTAAGCGGGTGACGGTGGCTAAAACACTCAAGGTCAAGCTCGAGTTTGCGTTGCCCGCGGGTGAGCACCGGCCGCAGCTGCTGGTCATCTGCGACTCGTACATGGGAGCGGACCACGAGATCAAGTTGGATGCGATTAGTGTGGGTGCAGCGGCTGACAGCGACGAAGACAGCGACGCGGATATGTCGGAGTAGTAGGGAGGTGTAACGATGTAACGGTGACTGTAACGTAGCTATGTAAGGATGATGATGCAAATGTTCCTGGTTATCTCGGGGTGTGGTTCGGGCGAGGAGCAGGGTAGCGATGGGGTGATCCGTGTAATTGGCTGTTGATGGATCAATTGATGGTAAATCTAGGAGGCACATCTGGGCCTGTCCATGCCTGCTGAACCCCGGGACTGGCGCCGGCCCCCCTCCCGAATGCGGCTAGTACAAGGCAATGCCCGACCGTGTCCCATAAGACCAGCCCAGCCCAGTGCCACCCACCACAACGCCATGGCTGCCGCCGACGACCACGAACTCGACGACGAGCTGCGCGACCACATCGCCGACCGCATCGACCATCGCCACCACCACGAGGACTCCCAGCGTCCGCGCGCACACTCGGTCCTCCCCCCGCCTGCCCGCCGCACGTCCTACGACCCGCGCGCTCCCCCTCCCCCAGA
>JANWGL010001131.1:12422-27125 GCA_025200755.1 Ceratobasidium sp. C01
CCACCAGCTCACACACGATCCTATGTGAATCCGACTTTGTGGGTCACGTGAGGTCTATCTCTTCGTCCATATACGCGTCAAAGCACGTGGAATGTATCGTTTTCGAGTTGTCGGGGCCCTCGCTGGAGGGAAAGAACTTGGTTAGTCGATTCATAACTTATCCCACTCACGTTTGATATGGACATCGGATATATGTCAATCTACAACACAAATAAGGGCGGCGGCGAGCTCACAGTGGCCATGATGATGAAGATCGGTTTGGATACTTGCACGTCTTGCGTGAAGAGATTTAGACCTAGATAAATGAATATAAAGTTCTTAGGAGGTTCGGCGAGGACTGAGAACACATATTTGGTCGTTCGTTGGATACGCCGGGACATGCGGATTGAGAAAGTGATGCAGGAGGAGTTCAAATATTGTAACATTAGAGGCTCAAACGAGCAGCTGGGCTATTCAAAGTATATATATGCTGTTGAACTCGATCAGAACTGATGCCAGAACTCGCTTTTTTGAAACTAACACACAATCCAGGCGGGTACGGTAACGGACATATAGTTAATTGTAGCTATATTACTCGTTCTCATCATCAGCGTCACGCTCTGGACTAATGCTGTCCAAGGCAATCGTCACCCAATATCTTCCATATGACATTGGCACGTCAAACAACGCAAAAGCACCCGAGAACCGGGTCGCAGCAATTGCGACGAGCTCTCCCAAGACCCCATATTCCCAACTTGCCACTCCCATATGCCCTGCCCTAGAGCTTGATAAGCCGAGAAACTACAATAATATGCATATACGCGTGGGTACATACCACACATCCCAAGGAAAGTGAGGCTGAATGCGAGGTAGCTCAAAGAGACGAACCAGTGCACAGACACAGTGCATACCCCGTTCTCCAGGGAATTCAATATTCAAGACACGCTCAATCCGAACTGGCTGGCGTTGGTCAATAAAGCCATAGCAATACCCCCTACCACTAGTGTGTTCATATGCACCATATCGAATTCCATTATACTCCACGTAGCTATGGTTCCTGACCATACCTGCTGGGGCGAGGTAATGGTTTTGTACCATACCTGGGCCAAATACGCCAGCGGCAGGCCATAATTGAACGCAAAACCGAAGAACCAGCTCATAGATACCAAGCTGTTCAAGGTTGATGACGCGCGACTGAGTTGAGAGCCGTATTGGATCTGTGGTGTAACAGACTCATCGCTAAGCCGGGTCTGCCATGTGAAACAAAAATACTTACCGTAAATACCATAATGGCGTGTGTATGCGCTTTGGCACTGCGCAATGAACGCAGCCAGGGTTCCTCGCTCCTGCGCGTGCTCTGTCCCACCTTGAAGTGCCATAAGTAGGTCGTTTATAACACTTTTATCAGCCTCTGTAGGGTTTGGCAGTGAACGTAATTTATCGATCTAAGAATACATGACTCGGTTTGTACGGGTATATGCGATGGAAATCGAGAGGAAAGCTCACTAAGTTTTGAATTGTGATGTGGTTCCACCAGCCACGCATCAAGGTGCCTTCAAGAACCCCTTTCCCTTTGCCGTTATGATTGATACGTGATACGATCCCGTTTGCACGTTCCATCCCCCAGACGTGAGTATTATAAACCGACCCCGTTTTCAACATGAACTCTTCTAAGTGCATCAAATAATGGAAGTTTGGGGGCAATTGCACGTTGTTGTTCACGTAGTCGGTACAGAGCGACTCTAATAAGCGTTGTGCAAAGGCAATTTCGGTAGGTGTTATAGAACGCTTGTCGATGATGTTGACGGCAAGACAAAATCTCAAGACCTGGCGATAGTGAAAGCGCAAGCTGCGAGAGGAGGTGCATTGTTCCAGGGTAGGGCACCGATCAGGCTCTCCAATTGCTTGATAATGTTTCTCCCGCTGTTGATGTAGCAGCTTTGCACGAGAGGTAACATGTTTTGAACTTGGAGAGTTACGGTTTCCACGCGGGGCATAGCCTGGGCCAATTTCGTCCCTAGTTCGCAATGCTAAAAAGAGTGGGATGTACAAAATTCTTGACATGAGTTTCCACTGATCCGCCTTTGTGGATGTGCGTGTTTGGCCAAGCTATATGCGCACATTTTGGTCAGTCATAAGTTAATAGTGGCCAAATGATGAGGTGGCATCGATGATGCTCACCTTTGGGGGTAGACGTTGAAAGTTCTTGGGCATCCACATGGTCGCCAAACAACTGTTGAATTCATCTTGTGGATTGGGATCGCCTGGATGGCGCTTGTTGAGGATCCCAGGGCCAACTAACACTTGTTTAACTATCCAATTCATTGCACCAAGATAGAGAAGATGCATTGCATCTGGTGGTGACGACGTTGACGTATGCCAGCCTGGGATACGGTGAAGCGCCGTGAAGCGGTTTCCAGTTATGTCGAACAATGCTTTTCGTTCTTCGTGCGTTGGCAAAGACCGCCACCTATATGCATTAACGAGCTCTTCCTCTGGGTCTCGGAGGTTAAAATCTATACATTATTAGGCACACTTAAGAATAAAAATAACTATGTTGAGCGTACCTTCGCGCGTATAGCCAGCTGCAACCGAGAGAGAAGATAGGCGAGAGTGGCAATACAAACAAAAGTTTCGTTCTGATTTAACGCCAGCACCTCCCCCCATTTTAATACGTGCAATGAGATCCGCGATGTGCTGGTTGAGTTCTCCGTGCACTAATTCCTCCTGGTATGTAGGTGGATCGCCTTGACGGACACGCATACGCACTCCTAATATGGTAAGCACTTGACTGGAATTTTGAATAACCCCGAGTACTCACCTTGTTTCAGCTGTAATAGCTCATCTACTAGAGGACCTAGCACCTGATCTAGAGCATAGCTTATAGGTTCGTTGGGCCCGGGTATCACAATGCAAAGCGAGATATTCTCGCGTAGGAACCGCATATGCCTTGGAAGGTTATTGATTGCAAGGTAGCAAGCACCAACTGAATAGTTTCCTTCTTTTGTAGCCTGGAACCTAGTGTAGAGACGTGAGCATTTACAAGTATATAAAATATAAGGAGTAACTACCAGTCGGTGTTCAATGAAAATGATATCCCAAAGGGTAAGCTCACAAAACGGATAGGTGGATCCAGCACAATCTCATCTGATACCCTTCCTGTGTTTGGGTCTTCGCGACGCTCAAGTCCCGCATGTGTTGATCTCCACCCCCACCCGTTTGATATATCACCTATTGGTTGGTTTATGTCCAAGTTTTGCATCCACTCATTGCTCGTTATTGGAGCTGCGAGCCCTTGGTCACCATTTTGATCGTCCCGCCAGTTTTGCATCAATTCAGCAATCCCAGGACGGCTCAGCATATGTCGAACCCAAGCGATTGGTGAAGCAAAGGGGTAAGTCATGTTTGAAACCCGCCGTCGACTCCCAGAAGCCAGAGCGCGCAAAGCAAATAATTTCCCTTCGCATCCCTCGTTAATGCAAGTATCATCGTCAGTTGTCGTGATGTATTCGGGGGTATAGAGTCGCCAGCATATTGGGCAGAGCGTAAATGTTGTGATGATGCTATCGGTATTGACACCTAGCCGATTCTCGACTGTCCGAATCGTTTGTGCCATATTCGCAATGTCTTCGGGACCAACGTTTGGATGCGCAGTAATGGTGCGGCGAGAAGATTTAAGCATGTGTGCGAGTGCTCGATGGGTTGCACCATAGACAACTTTTTGAACAAATGCGTCGATATATGCGTTACGAATAAGCTCATGCTCGTCAAATGCTTCGCAGGGAGTACCAGGGTCTCCTTCATCGCCACCCAAGTCCTCATCAAGTACCTGCTCAAGCTCAAGCTCAAATTCTTCATCCTGTGGAAGTTGAAACCGAGGTGGGTCCACCTCGCGTTCGTCATCACTGTCTGGTAAGCCAAAGTTCTCATTGTACAGTTCATCATTCAGGCTGCCGTCAAGCTCATCATCCAGGTCGCCCGCGTCGTCAAAAAAAAGACCGTCGTGGTGGAAGTGACCAGGCCAGTTGTCTAGTAACTGGTCAAAAGGGTGTTCGCCATCCATATCCATAGCGTCATCTACAAATCCGTCGGCTCCATCATTTTGGTCTTGCAGATCGTCATGCACAGCTGCAATGCGTTGGCGTTCTGGCGGTGTACAAGCACGAGGTGGGCTGGAAGAGCACACGCCATGTCTAGGTATGTTGTTTATTTCCCTCTCATCGGGGAACCAAGTTGGCCTGCTGGTAGTGAAATAACGCTAGACGCAGGAGACGCAGGAGACGCATGAGTTTGTGGACTGTTTGGGGCAGCGATGTCACCAGGAGCTGAGTGGCTTCTCTGTATTTCCATACGATCATCCTCTAAACTTGGGAACTCCTGTGGGTATCGGGTTCGATGGTCTTCAAGAACCTGGGGCTTTTGCCTTACTTTTCCGAGGCATTTTCCACAAGGACAATACGTTGGGAGTTGTTGTTTATGATGCGACTTGTGACCAAGTCAAGACTCAAACTAAGTACAGTCTAAGTGCAATTGGCTTACCCGGTGATGCTTATATGGGGCCTGTTGTTCACCCTCAAGCCTATCTTGCATTTTGTGAGTGTAACCGATTGTGTAGAAATTTCGCTAACGCCTGTTGTGTGTAAGCACTATGCCTTCGCAATGAGGTTAACTGGACAAACGCCACCTCTAATTCAGATTAGTATAAGTGAGGCCGCGTGTACATTGCTCAAAATGGCCTTATGCTTATGTGTGTAGTAGCGCTTAGAGCAGCACTCAAAGTCCTTAAATGGCTAATTATAAACAATAATAGGTAAACGGATGTTACGAAATAATCTGAACTAATCTCCGCGCTTCACCACAAACAACTATCAAAGCCGAATATGGCTTAAATACGCAATAATCACGGAATGCTCGCACTTTTATCTACCCATGACTTCCTGTGCTATTAGCGCGGATGAAATTGTTGGAGTGTGATTCTAAGGAGATGTCGGTATAGCAAAAACTTATAACGCTCACTCAGCAAAATCCAGCTTGGCGACGGAGCACTCTCGAGCGCTCCGGAGAATTGGTCATTTCCGGATCACGTACGAGCCCGAAGAGCACGTGGTACCGTGCTCCGGAGTGCTCACGAGCGCCCACGAGCGCCCGTTAGTTTGAATGGCTCGGTCACGAGCGCTCTGGAGCGCTCCGGAACCGCCGGAGCAGCTGGAGCCACCCTCCAAATCCGGAGCGCTCCGGAGCCAAGGGGGAATTTGCCGATGCACTCCGCTTGAACTATGTAGAACCAAACCCACGCCACCACATCACGTGAATCAAACTTATCACTTTCCGGTGACCACCGTTCTAGCGGCAAGCGCCGCACACCACAGTGCTATCTAAGCGTAAAATCCCATCCGAATCATCTTGCCTTGTATTTTCGCTACTGGATTCTACCTCGTCATTCGGATCTTAGTAGTAGTATCAACGCGATGCCTAACTTCCTGGACCTTCCCTCCGAAATTCTGGTTCAAATACTCTCCCACTTCGTAGAGCTTGTACCTCTTAGTCGACAGCCTTTCTGGGAGGATTGTATACTGAGATATACACTTTTCTCGCTGGATAACAACACGATGGAACAGAGAGAACGACGATGCCAGCAAGTTATAATGGCTAAGACTCTGTGCCTGGTTTGCCGAAGGACGAGAACAATATTTACACCCTATGTGTGGTCGCTGTTTGATTATTCGAGCAAAAGGAGTTTGAGGAGTTTGAAGAATCTGTGTGCGAGCAAGAAGGAGCTGGGAAAACATATTCGGTAAGTTTTTGTTGCATTTTATCAGGCGTTTGATTTACGCCTTCGCATGTAGGCATCTGAGTTTTGATCCTGGGCCACGGGCTGTTCAAGACCCGTACCAGCTTGTGGCAGCCTGGCCCAAGCTCACGTCGCTACACTCGCTTACTCTTGAGCTCACGCCGACTTACCCATATCACCTGTGGGTCACCGAGGAGCTACGAAATATCCTCACACTTCGAATACTTAATCTACGTATTTATGGATCAAGTCTCAGGGCTCCCCTGCTCATTTTACCTCAGATCGAAACCTTAACAATGGAGATAAATCTTCATGCCGGAACGCAAAAATATGACTGGGGAGTCCGTGAGCTGACCATACCATGGGGATACTGCGACAACACGGACTTCAACGACGTAGTTGACATGGTCGAAGCGTACGTTAAGGACGGGAATGTGAAGGACTTGGCGCTACTTATTGGCCCGACGGTGGTAGATACGTTTTATCGACACGTTGAAGAGTCGCCATTGCCCTCTGGACCGATGATCATAGATTCGGGCATGGCTTCAGTCCCAGATCCCCCGGTGAAACGGCTGGCACCTTCTACCTTTACTTCTCTTAGGCGACTCTCCTTGACACTTGAGTCGCAGGCGCGCGTGGAGTCGTTTATGCGCGCCGTGGGTGGGCTTCCCATCACCGATCTCGCGGTTCACTCGCTTGATTTGAGTCTGCTCTCTGGGACGGTGTTCAAGGAGTTTTGTGCTACGTTTAGAAAGCTCAAGAGACTCATGCTCGAGCTAGTGGATGAATCCAGAGGCGAACCAGCGCCAGAAGGGTTTTTTGATCAGGTGAGTTGTGCACAGCTTTGATTTTACTATGAGGCGATGAAACACGCTACGACACGTTTAGGATGCTTTTGTGCAAGGTCTGACGAGTTTGAAGGATCTGGAGGCATACAACGGGCCGGTGCTATTCCGACATCGGGGACCGGACAGCAAGTTGAACGGCGCCACACGGGAGTTGCTTGATGAATTGGTGCTGGCCTTGAGAACGTCTGGGACGCTCAGTCTAGACTTATTGGTGCAATGGCATTTGTGGTTGGAGGGAGTGCATGGTTTGACAAGACTCTGTGTGCTACCCTCCGAGCCTGTGAGCCTGGGAACCTGGGAATCTGGGAAGGAGTATCCGCCTAAAGTTTGTTAATTAATTGGCATATTAGTGCGAATGAAATTATTGGAGCGTGATTCTTGGAGGCTGGATCAGCTGTCGAATAAGACAAGACCCGTATGTTCTAGCCGTCGTGAGTGCGTATACGGGTGCCCTTCTGCAGGGACATATGTATGTGATGTCAGGCGCAATGGCCACCACACGGAATGTGAACCGGAGTTGTGTCGTTCCTTTGAACGAAAGTTCAGATCTCATCATGCGAGGTTATTGTGTGTGTTTGGGCTGCTTTGGGCTTAAGCGAGAACAAAGAAAGGTATGTGGCACCCTGTGCTGGACCCTGTGCTCATGGCGAATGTAAAGAGCACCACGAGCCTCTCCAGTTTCTCTCCAGCTCATTTTCCCTCTGCCGATCCTCACTGCGTTGTCCGCGACGACCTTGGTGATATATTTTTACTATCTGTGATATGCCCAGGATGATGCCCAGTTTGAACGGAGTGGCTAGCGCGATCCATAACATGGCCCATCCCCAGTCTCACCCGCAACAGCAGCATGCGCAACAGCAGCATCAACAGTGGCCTAAGCAGCCCCACCGACCTCACTACCAACAGTCGCAACCCCAGCACCCACAGCAGCACGCCCATCAGCAGCACTACTACCCCTCTGCCCCTTCTTCTGCGACTACGCCTTCTCTGTTTGCTGGTACCACACGCTCATCCATATCTTCCGCTTACTCCCACGCGTCGCCTGGTGCTACGCACTATCCTGCTCCTCCTGAACCGGATGTCGCACTCGACGCACTCCTCGAGAGCGCATACGCAGGCGACGCGCCTTCACCACCAACCCTCGATTCGGGCTTACTCTCTGGGCTCGATATGGCTTCACTCGGTATGGGCGACGTACAACTCGGAATGGACATGAACATGATGGGCATGGACGTCGACATCAGCGCCCTACTCGACCAGGCCCAACCTCCGCTGCCAACAAACGCCGGAACATCTGCTCCGGAACCGGCTTACGACGCACGCGCGATGGACGAGTTCTTCGGAAAGATGCACGAGTTGGGAATTGACACCCAGGCCCGAATTTCACCGGACGATACATCGGCAGCTGCCATGCTCGGTGGACCGTCGCACCCGACGCCAATGCTGTCGCGCGGCGCTGCTGGACGAAAGGATAAGCGCAAGTTGAACAACTATGCCCTAAAGGACTTTAGGATATTGCACACGCTTGGGACTGGCAGTTTCGGACGTGTCCATTTGGGTAAGCCCTGCCTCGTGTTTTGAGCTTGATTTACGTTTGAGATCTGATGTGGATTTGGGCGGTGTAGCGTGCAGCCGGCATAACCACCGCCACTACGCGATCAAGGTTTTGAACAAGTCCAAGGTTGTACAGCAAAAGCAGGTCGAGCACACGAACAGCGAGCGGAGCGTTTTGGCCACTGTTCGCCACCCATTCATTGTCAACTTGTGGGGCACGTTTCAGGATGTCAACAATCTGTTTATGGTTATGGACTTTGTGCCGGGCGGTGAATTGTTTACTCTTTTGAGGAAGTCTCGAGTGAGTATGATGGATATCAAGTCTAATTCTATCGTTTACTGATATGGACTTTGCAGCGCTTCCCGAGCCCTGTCGCAAAATTCTATACTGCAGAGGTCATTCTCGCAATCGATTATCTCCACGGCCACGACATCATCTACCGAGACCTCAAACCCGAGAACATCGTAAGCTCCCGCTACTCCTATCACCGACCCTGTCTAACTCCCTCTTAGCTCCTCGGTGCCGACGGCCACATCAAACTCACCGACTTCGGATTCGCCAAGCACGTCCCAGACATCACATGGACGCTCTGCGGCACCCCCGACTACCTCGCTCCCGAAATCGTAAACCAACGACCATACAACAAATCCGTCGACTGGTACGCCGTCGGCATCCTCCTCTACGAAATGCTCGCCGGCTGCCCTCCCTTCTTCTCCGAAGAACCCAACCCTATGCGTCTCTACGAACGCATCAGAGCAGGGCGGATCGAGTACCCGCGGTACTTTGAGGGTGGCGCGGTGGAGCTCATGCGTGGTCTGTTGGTGACGGATTTGAGTTTGAGGTTAGGGAATATGAGTGGAGGGAGTAATGAGATTTTCGCGCATCCGTGGTTTTCGGAGGTGCCGTGGCAGAAGTTGGCGAGTAAGGAGGTGCAGCCGCCGTATGTTCCGCAGTTGGGTGGGGATGGAGATGCCAGCCAGTGAGTTTTTTTTCGAGTCCCGTGTGGTTTTTTGGGGTGGGCGCTTACCGGTTATTTTGTAGATTCGAGAGGTATAGCGAGGAGGATACTGCTGCTTATGGTCAGCAACAAGGACGAGATCCCCACGCGGCACTCTTCGTCGAATTCGGTCCCCAGGCTAGCCAATAATCGATACGTCTCCTTCACGACGGCATTATATACGATTTTACACGACCATACCACTCACCACTCGGCACCCGACCCCCGAAAAGATCTAACGCGAACTGTGTCCTACCACTCGTGTAATTTATCCACATTATCTCCCCTGTTCTTGTCTATTCGTCTTCGTCTTCTTCCTTGAACTCTTCGGTACTTTTTTGTGTTTGTGTGCGCTGCGCTAGTTGTACTACGCTCCGTGTATCTGGGCTTGTTGTTGTGTTTTGTTACTAGGACTGTGTGTTATGTGTAATTGCAATGAGATACTAGTTGTACTCCACACTTTAGTATGACTGTTGCGTCCTTCTAGATCAACAACCTTCTAGACCGACAACCCGCGTGGCGTTGTTTACATCGAGATTCGGTTTGACTTTGATTAGATTGTGGCGGTGCTGGTGATCGGCGCTTGTTGTTTGGACAGTGCTTGGATCTAGGCTCGAGAAGGCTTTTGATCGACACCTCTTAGCCTCGAGCGCGTGGGCCACACAAACTACGAAACGTAATAGAATGTTAGGTCTATTTATATGCTCATACCGGGAGAACTTGGAGTCTAATGTCGGACTTGGTTCGTGGCTGAAATGAATATATTTTGCTTGGTGGTACATACGGGGGCAAAAAATCTGGGGTTCACCAAACATTCCAAACGTCCGGTGAGCGCGAAAGTTCATTCGGCTACAATACTTTCGAATCCCCCCAGCGCGCGACCGTCCTGTCGGATGAGTCCGCGATCCCACCGAAACCTGTAACGGCTACCCCCGAATATGGAATACTGTGCCATGTGTGCAAAGCGTCATCTCACGGCCGGATTTTTCGAGAGAAGATAGAGTCGGGCATAATGTTTATATCGACGGAGTTTTAAGACGCATTGCTAAGAGGCAATCGATCGTAAGTTAGGTGGTGCGTTACTACGGAGGATTCCGCGCTCGGGGTCACACGGTGCACAAGCATTCTATCGAGCGTTTAGGCTTTCTATCGTTCGCTGATGGTCCCAAATGTGAATAAATTTGGAAGGAATTCTAGCTCCGGAGGATGCGCTCATTTTTGGTATTTTTGGCTCTCCGGAAGACCTTGTTAACGCCTCGCGATCCGCTGATTAAATGCCAACATATCAGAACTTTTGCGAACTTTTGCGGGAATGAACCGAGCGGATTCAATCGGGAGCGTCAGTGCCACGAGCGGCGGCGCATTTTACCCTGAGGCATCGATGCCACGTGAACGCCGGCTCAAGCTCACAATGAACTGCTTCCGACGATATCTTACCCATTTTCGTTATTTTATCCCTCGTTCATGTGTCTTATAACGATTTGCTTCAGACGGATATCTCGCGCACTGCGGCTCTTCACTACTATTACCCCACTCTTGCTATATATCTCCCCACCGATACCTCAGCTATGCACACATGGTCATACGACGTTCGACATCTTCCGAAGTTTGACCACTGAATAGCGGATAACCTTTGCCCCAGGCACAACCCCAGATCACCCAATTTGCAAATACGAATCGAGGTTTGACACATGAGGATGATCAAACCATCCTGGGGCAAGCCGGGAGGAAGTGGCGCTCTGTGCGCATCCCGGCACCTCCTGAATACAGGCAAAGGTCCCGTTGCACCTGACCCGCTAGCGACGGCGCCGGTCAGGGTGAAGAGGGAGAATGCCGGTTTATGATTTAACTTCAGCTTGGCTTGGATCTCGGTGTGACTCTTTGTGTTCCCCCCGGCCCAGCTCCATCCGCCTACCCTCCACTTTCTTGTTCTCGTTTAACTTTTGATTTGTTTATAGTTCCGCTCGTTTACTTGGCTTGTTGATATGGAGCTCTCGCCTGAGGTTTTGAATTGGCTGGGGCATACGGTGGGGCGACGAGCAGAGTTACTGGAGATACCGAACAACCCAATCCAAGTGTTGACCGACGCGTTGGAAGCGTTGAGATTGGCAAAGTACCTAATGGGTGAGAACTCTTCCGGCTCTAGCCTACGGGTGGACGGGGGCTGATTATATTACCATTCAAGTGGCTGCCTTTACAATCGTCATGTACGATATATGTATGTCTTATTTCCCTTATCTACGACGCACAGTCTGACGCTTCCTTCTACTAGTACTCACATACCAAAGAGAGGTGGGCGCTACATTTTAGGAACATTCGTTGAGTCTTGAGCTCACCGCGTCCTACATAAGGTCAAGCTCATTTGGGGGTCTCGCTGGAGTTTTATACGAGTGTTGTTCACCATCACTAGGTACTTTATCCCCTGCATCATGATGTAAGTTACTTCGACTGCGCACTTCATGGGCACTGCTAACGACGCCGCGTAGATTGAACATGTCCTGTACGTATTCATCTCGTATACGACGCGTATTATCTGCTGACGTTGCGCCCAGTCACCTTTCATCCAAACTTGTCAGCCAAAGTAAGTTCACTGTTCTAGTCCCCCTTGCTTTGGCTGACATATTTTTAATCTAGGCGTATGGAACTGTTTTTCATAATTCATCAACTAGCGATTATTAACGATACTTTGCAGTTGTCGGATTGAAATAAGAGTAATGGCTGGTACAGGAATCTTTGCTAACTCAGTGATGATGTGTGCGTACGAACCTAACTTGGAGTTGTCTCTCGGGCTAACTTGAAATACTCATTTCAGGTATCCTCTTGGCACGCGTGTGGGCAATGTGGGGTCGAAAGTCAGTTCCTCAATCTGTCAGTTTAACAAATGAGCTGAAACGATAGCTTGCAGGAAATGGATGTTTGGGTTATTGTTTGTCGTTTTTCTCAGTTCCCAACTACCACCAGCTATTCTCGTTGGAGGGGAAATTGCAGTGAGTATATGCAATTTACGACTCGCGACGAGATTCTGTAGCTAATCTAAACATTCCATCCAGAACATGCAAGTGATAGATAACCCTTGTATGCATTTTAGATCTCTAGGGTCAATCTTTTTACTGACTGGATATGGGGTAGTGCCCGGTGTTCTGACCGGGTGTGTGGCTACATCAGCATCGGCCGCTTCAGCCAAATGGCAGCGTCTGTTCATTTCGAGTCTCACGTATGAAAGTAAGTTCGTGTGATAGCAAGGTTATACCCCTTATTGATGTACCTATTTCAGGTACACTGTTTATCTTAACCCTCATCCAGGCTTGGAACATGAGCCGAAGAGGAGTAGGTACCCCGATCATGACGCTCCTAACTCGCGACGGTGCATGGTACTTTTTGGTACGTTTGTCCAGCCCATTTGTCTATACCTACCATTTTAAGGTCACTTATCTAAATTTCTCCTGGGTTTCTCCGCATATATAGGTGGTTATCGGTGAGTTTTGCTCCTACCGGGGTTTATCCAATTGCTTATACATGTGTCTAGGATCTGTGAGCTTGACCGCGATTGGAACATCCATACCAAAGGTTCGTTTACTATTTTCCTGGTTGTTAGAAGAAGATGTTGAATTAAGTTGTGGTTTCAGACGCAGTCGGCAGCTCTTCTATCTGAGTACGTCGATTGGCCCAAATTTAACCGTTAAACCTCCGACTAAACCTCCTGTTTGTCGCCCCACAGATTCTTTATCGCGGTCACGTCTTGCACATGTTGCCGATTGTAAGTTACCAACTCGCATCAACTTTTTACGCGACCCGCTAACTTTATAACCAGGATGCTTCGATTACGTGGGTTCTACACGCCTACAGACCAGAGCACGGCGAATCAAAGTCTATCGCGAAGTAATCCCGGCGAGATAAGTATGGATCGCTACCCACACCACAGGCGGAACGGAACGCGCGTTGTGTTGTTTTAGAGTTCTGATGCGTCCGCCACGGGGTTGGGTTCAACAAAAATGGAGGTGTAGCTTGAAGGTTCTCGTTTATTTTCTTATTTGTTTGTTTGGGCTTATCTCGGATCATTGTCTGTTTTTATAAAGCCCTTGGAAGCTAGATATGTATCCTGTTCGTGCTGTACCATAGACACAGTTAGTGTTTTGAACGGGCTTGTGCTCCCTTTATATATGCTGTAGGGATGATATAGTGATGTAGTGCAGTTATAGTTAGGAAAGATGAAGAGAATTCGTTACGGTTTCTCGTTGAATGCGTGTTGGATGCTTGAGCTCACGTGCTCAGGGCGCTTTTTATTTGTGCTTGGCCGTTGATCGGCGCTTAACTGGACACCGGCATCTGACTCTTGACTCTTACAGGCGACAAAGTTGTATTTACTTAATGCTGTGGTTCATTTGAAAGCTCATGAAAACCTAGATATTTCTGAATATAAAAGCCACTATGGTTCTCTCGTATTTTCCTCGCGCTGCTTTACTCGCCGTTCGACATCGGTCTCCACTTTGGTTTTGTGCGAACCGGAGCTTGGCGTTTTCTCGGAGCTTGAGTACAGTCCGAGTTTTGTTAAATAGATCTGAGGGCGCTCGAGATCAATCTTCGAGTGGGAGCGAAGAATCATATACTAACGCGAAAGAGCTACTTGGTTCTGAGAGCTTGTCAATACAATCCACCGATCTCCTTGCTCTTTACCGGGGGCTGGTGGTACGGGGGGATATTGAATACGATGAGGATCAAGTTCGGGCTGTCATGAGGGTGAGATAAAATTGTGTTTTGTTATTCCTATATTTTCATAGGCTGTTGGCGTGAGTCTAACGTTATTGATATCCTTGCTGGACAGCTCAGGCGACTTACTAAGGAACTGAACGACTATGTACCCAACCTGGTTTCCGGTCATGCCGTGCCGGTTGTTTCTTCACCTGGGACGAGTTGGTGGACTCCCCAACGATTACAGGAGGAGGGCTCCATCAACCCAGACTCTCGTGCTTTACTCGTCCGACAAGACATGGCACGAGAGCTGGCTGAGCTTGAGTTTCCGAAAGGTACCTACCTGATCCATTGTTGTACGTGCGCGTAGAAACGGTCTGACCGTTGCCACTTTGCCAGGAGTGATTCTGATCGCGCCACCCGGACGGGGCAAAACCTTTCTTCTGGACATGTGGTTCTCCTCCCTCCCGACGAAACACAAAGTTCGGAAACACTATAGTACACTCACTCTCGAGCTGTACCGCGCCGTTTGGGAGGAGACGCAACATCGTGCGGCGAGGCATCGTTCCGCCGGGTCTGGGATTACGCCGGGGAGTGTTGCGGGTCGGAGCAAGTGGTCTGCCGAAATTCGCAGGAGATGGCGCGCACTCTTTGCCAAGGGCGATCTCTCTTTGACTAACAGCCCTCCTTCCGATTTGAACGCTGGTTCAACTGAGGAATCTTATGCGTCCGAGTTACCGATGGCTCAGGTTCTTGCCGCGCGCTTGCTACTACGCCAGGGATGGCTTTTACATATCGATGAGCTGCAATTGCTGGATATAGGTAGCGCAACAATATTATCGGA
>JANWGL010001137.1:0-47517 GCA_025200755.1 Ceratobasidium sp. C01
AGAAAAAAGAGGTATCGAACACACCTCAAGCGCCTCTGGCAAAACGGTATGATTCGTGTACCCAAACGTCTTAGTCGTAATATCCCACGCCTGGTTCCACGGGACTTCCTCCTCGTCGACGAGGATACGCATGAGCTCGGGGATCGCGAGCGTCGGGTGGGTCTAGAACCGATACAAGTCCATATATATTAATATTGGTAATTGAGCTAGAACGGGAGAAGAGGAGGGGACGTACGTCATTGAGCTGGATAGCGACGTAATCCGGGAACTCTGAAATCGGCTTTTCGAGGTTCTTGAACCGACGCATGATATCGGACAGCGACGCGGCTATATCATACCCATACTCAATCAGCATCCTCGTTCCAAAGCCAAAATAAAATAAAATAAAATAAAATAATGAAGACGACGAAAGGGAACTAAGAAAGATATAACAAGAACGAGATACGGACGAATTGAAGGAGAAAGACAACGCACCACACCAGAAGTACTGCTGCTTCAACCTAAGCTCCTTTCCGACCATATGGTTATCGTTGGGATACAGAACACGAGTAATGTTCTCGGCACTGTTCGAAGACTCGACGGACTTTTCGTAGTCACCCGCATTGAAGGATTGGAGATCGAACCCGGACTTTCCGCGCGCGTCCCAAAGACGTAGATCTATCACCGCCCATCGTCAGTACCAGCGTCGCTCGAACCAAATAGGAAAAGAAAGGAGGACAACTTACTGTTGGTGTTCTTAGTAGCATATCCAGGAATCGGTACATCGTGCGCAACGGCCACGACTTCCTGTCCACCGCTCCAGACCGCACGGCTAGTGCCCGGAATACGCTCAGCGCTACCGTAGAAGCGGACTTCGACCGTCACATCATGACGAGGGATTTCCCAGGCATTGGCGTTGTTCAACCATGGGTCCGGTCTACACCACCAAACCCCATCAACATTAAAATTAAAATTAATTAAAGGTAATAAAGAGAGACTCACGCCTCGAGTTGAGATCCATCAGCAGCAATCAGCTGTTGGAAAATTCCATAGTGGTAACGAAGACCGTATCCCCAGAACGGAAGTTCCTGGGACGCAGACGAATCGACATAGCACGCTGCCAATCGCCCGAGACCGCCGTTCCCGAGTCCAGCATCACGCTCGTGGTCGATCAGATCTTCCAAGTTCTAGATTTCACAGATTTCATATCAGATACCATGCGAGTATGACGTCACGCGTGTGAGGGACAGATGCGTGGGAAAGGCCACTACGCGTGTGAGAGATGGGAGGGAAGGGGAGATGGGAGGGAGGGGGACGTACGAATCCGAGTTTGGAGACGCCGTCACGGTATTTATCTTTAAGACCGAGGTTGAGGAGTGCGTTGTCGAGGGTTCGGCCCATGAGCCATTCGAGGGAGAGGTAGTAGGCGCGTTTGGGGGCTTTGCGGGTGTAGAACATTTGGGTGTCGTTCCACTATCAATGAGATGATCATCAGCATGTGTGTGAGAGATAGATGGGCGGGCATACGTTGACGATGAGATCATCTCGGACGGCGTGCGCGACGGCTTGGTACGCGCCATGCTACAATCCAACGAGTCAGCGCGAGATAAACAGTGGGACGAGGGAGGACGCACATCATCGAGGTTGTACGCCTGACGAGCAATAGTCGTATGAACATGGTTCACAATCCTGTTCGTCACGTCCGCCGTAGTCTTCGTCACACCCGGGATCCCCGCCTTCCACGTCTTCTCGTCCCCGCGAGGCCATACCTCCTTTCCGCCCTCTGCAGTAGGGATATACCCTGCCCACACAAGTTAACACCCACCCACACATAACACACGCGTAGGGGGACGTACCAGTCGCAGACCGCTTGTGCTTGCGCTGAGACTTCTCAGGCGGCTGCCCAATCGCAGTCGTATCAATCGTCTGGAACGACTCGCTATTGCGTCTCGATCTCGTAGCCATCGTCAACTCTCAGTCCCAGTCGCAGGTAGTACGAGATCCCACCCCGTCTCATGGGATTATATCCCACTCATCCATCGTGAGAACCATCTGCCGTGGGAACTTGCTCCCATCCCATCCGATGCATCTCGCCTTCCTCCATCCCTCCAATACAGGCTCATACGACCCGATCTTGCGAGAAATAAACGAATTAAAAGTCCGAGCGAGTGCGATACGTGGGAATATCTCCTCGTGTGCGCCCTCGAATGACGACCATGAGGAGGCCGCGCGCTCATCGTGGTCGGTACTGACGCGTCCCTCTCGTTCTAGAGCGCATCACGTGACATATCGTCGGCCGTGCTAATTCGCCTCACGGCCGTCCTGTAACGGCTCTTTGAAGGCGGTATCAGATCCCAGCCGCCGTGGAGAGCTGACCTAGGTGGGAATCCTCCGGCGGTACAATAGACATCTATCATCCCCATTAGGTGAGATGATTGTTCGATGAGAAACCGTGAGCTTATCCCCGGACCTGATTTATCCTGTACCGCTTATCCGAAGCGGGGTGGGAGGCTCCCCCGCTTTCGAGTGGCCTGCTTTGGGCGGTCGATAGGTACGCGCTTGCGCGATGGTTGGCGGGGCGATGGTGATGGGACGTATTGGTTGGTTCTTGATGTTCTGTTTGGAGGTTTAGCACTCGTTGAAATGGCTTGGTTTGGGGAACATAGAGTCATGCGATTTGAGTAGCGATTGACTACATAGTATCGATGATATATATCCAGAATGTTCCGAAATGTAGTACTGCGATGGGTACGAGTTTGCGCGATCGTCGGCGGAGCGATGCTGATGCTTGGTTCTTGATATTCTCTTTGGAGGTTTTGTGGTTGGAATGGCTTGTTCTAAGTTGAACTGAGCCACATGATTTGGGTAAAGATTGGCTTGGTAGTATCGATGAGCATGTCTTAGAACTATCGCAACATGACACATAAGTCAAGAACGTCCCAAAATGTAGCGCCACGATAGGTACGAGCTCGCGCGATCGTCAGCGGGGCTCGAGATGGCGAATTGTTTGCGATGGTTCTTGACGTTCTGGTCATTGAAGTTTTACAAGGTTAAAGGATCTGCCTTAACGACAATAGTGCTACGACTTTCTAGTATAGGTTGATTTAGTACTACCGATGATCGCGCCTTGGGATCGTGCAATCACGCGCATAAATCCACAATTTCTCAAGAGGTAGTAGTAATATATTCACCACTCCGTAATACACTCGTGGCGAACTCGTAAATGGTAATATATGCGCCTGTATTTAATACAAAATGACCCCTCGATCACACCCGACGGTCCCCAAATGAAAGACATCAAATTCACATTTCACTCTAATTTACATTTCCATTTACGGCACCACTACCCCACCATCCAAATGAAATCCCTGCCTCCCTCCCCAGATTCGATCCACGCCGTACGGCACCGCGATTCAACCTTGGAGTAATTATCCGAAGTGGGGTGGGACGCTGCCCCGCTTTCGGGAGTCTATTTTGGTGCGTTTGACAGGGTCGGGGGAATAAGTAGAGCTTGCTTGCGTGAATTGCCTGGGAAGGCTAGATTGTATCCCGAGCTCGTATGCTTAAAGTACAAATCTTTAAGCCGCGTATACCCGGGTGGATTCGGGATAGGATGACTCTGCGCTTCCCTCTATCGCGCCTTGAACCGTCACATTCGCACGTATAAATCCAAAGGTTCACGAAATGTAGTAACGAGATATTTCCCATTCTCTACCGCACTTCTTCAAGTCTCGCTAGCAACCATATATGCGCTCGCCGTTCATCTAAATCATCGCATAACTATACCCATGCAGCCCAAATGAAAGACATCAAATTCGTATTTCAATCCTAATTAACAGTCATGCTTACGTGATCATATTAGTTCCTGACTCCTTTCTCTCGTCACCACCACCATCAATTCTCCTCGTCGTAGATAAAATGGGAGAAATCAGTGGGCGGATGCCTAAACTTGTGGCTTTTGATTTAGATTATACGTTATGGGATTTCTGGGTTGATACGCACGTGTCGCGTATGTTTTCTTCTTTCTCTCGTGGGGGCGGGTATTGATTGGTGGATGAAGCGCCGTTTAAGAGGGATGGGAATAGTATCAATCAGGCCACCGATAAGTAAGTTTCTCGCTCAATACTTGTGAACTTTGTCACTAACTCATGGTTTCATAGATACAAAACCTCTATCTCATTCTACAAAGACGTCCCGTGGATACTCCAACACCTAGTCAATACGAACTGTCATATCGCAGCGTGTTCACGAACTACCGCAACGGAAGAGTGAGCCCCCCTCCACGTCTCTCTGTTTATTTTAGCTCTTTAGGAATTTACGTGAATGACTTGTAGGGCCCGGCAATTATTGGGTCTGCTTCTCCTTCCTCCGCCCCCGGGAACGACGGGTCCGAAACGCGCGGTCGAGTTTTTCGATACGTTGGAGATCTACCCTGGTGCGGGATGATTTCCTCTTACATATGTGATGGATATTGATATGAGAGGTGGGGCGGGGTTCAGGTTCGAAGATTGCGCATTTTAAACAGTTACATAAGAAAACGGGGATTCCGTATTCTGAGATGGTCTGTCCTAATCATCTAATTATGCTATTGAAGTTACTAACTTGGTTGTTTAGTTATTCTTCGACGACGAATGGAGGAATAAGGAGGTCGAATCTCTCGGTACGTCCTTCCTCTCCTTATCCTCTCCTCCCCTCCGCATTTTCTCCGTTTCGCCTTTATTTACGTCGCCTTGTAGGTGTAACAATGCAACACATTCGAGATGGGATGTCTCAAAAGTATTTTGAGCGAGGGTTGGAGGTTTGGAGGAAACGGTATCCCGTTGAGGAGACGATTCAGGGGGAGGTAGGAGAGGAGGATTGAGGTTAAGCGAGGTTTTGGTGAGAATAGTAAGTTTATTCGGAAGTAGGATCTTTCTGTGTAGGAATTGATGTTTGTGTAGTTTTATAACTTAGATCTAGACGAGAATGAATAGAACTAGATATTGCAAAGTGATAGTGCGAACGATTCATAGCCAAGTGCGAATAGATGATGACAGTACAAGGGTTTACGTAAAACCCGTTTCCCCAGTCTCCACGATTGACCTATCACAGTGGTGTTGAGGGTTTGGCGCAACCTCGTTAAGTATAACCACCTAGAAATATCATTGCTCACCTAACCTTAGTAAACTCAGGAGTTTTCCGTGTCAAAATCGACAGGTTTGAGTACATGGGGCGAGTGGTTGGTGCGACCCGTCTGGAGATAGTGAGGTGCCCGAATCGTATTTGCCTGAACAAGAAACTCAAGCTTAGAGTTAGTTTTCAAGCATCTCGTGCTTTGTCTTAATGCGGGCGGATCCTGCCTGATTTTGCATGAGGCTGCGAAGGACCACCTGAGAGGCATTTCCAATTTGGACCAGTCCGGGAGCACGTGCGCTCTCATTGACCTAACCACCATTTCAGCCGCTGCTTTCGCTTAAATCATTTTTAAATGCCCCAAAGAACATGACTGCTTGCTTGAAATGTACGCTCTGCGATACTTCGTCGGCGTCGTCGGCGAAATGTGGCAACTCCGTGGCGCGCGTCTTTAAAAGTCTAGATGAATGGGGAAAGCGAACAATCACTTCAGCCTCGTGTCGAAGCTCTAACTTGACGTTCGACTGAATGAAAGATGTCTCTTCACGCATCATCGGATCTTTCAATGCGACGAACATCCCTTGGATGACGTCTAGATTTGGTAACTATGTTCGCACCCGTAAGCTCGATATCCTGATATGGAGGACTATTACGCAGGTGAGGTTGCGCCGAAGCGAATGTGTAGCGAAACTTACCTCTAAATTGCGCATCGATAGAGGTTTAGGTGTGTAGACAATCCTGGGGTTGATGTGATAGGGAGTCTCGTGAGAGGTGGGGTGGTATTACGTCTCCCCGCAAACTTCGGCGTATAAGATGCGGTTGGTGAAGGACGTTTGGACTTCCGCCTTCACTTAGTGCCGTGACAGCTGGGTAATTACTCGCTCTTCTAACGGGTGGTATAAGAGTTGATTAACCTTCGATTCGCTATAGACAAGAATATCCAACCTTCTTCGCAGCCCGCCAATATGCCGTTCTATAACCATAGTAAGTTTATCGTTTCATAAATCATATTTAATTGTGCTAAAGGTGGCACGTAGATGCCTACTATCATTATAGCCCTCCTCCTAGTCCTCTGCTCGACTCAGGTTTGCCTAGTATCTGCGCCACAACTCTTCACCCCAATAACTCAACCTTCTTGCATCTAGCTCCTTTCCCGAAACCCAAGGATTCATCGAAGAGTAAATCCAATCCGTCCGATCCGTCCGTAGAGTTGGTGGAGGAATATAATACTTCTCCCGCCGCCTCGCGCGCAACGTGTCGGTTCGTGGATGGACCGGGGAAGTTGGATGTATACGGTTTAAAGCTTTATAGGCGGTGAGTTTCTTGGATGTTCGTACTTGAGAGTTTTATGCTGAGCGGTAATCTGTTCATATAGACGAATTCCAGGGAGTGAAGACGTGGATCTAGTGATCGGTTCGGCCAAGACCCGCCAAACGTCCATCTAATCTAATCTTATCTCGCTAAAAATAGGCATCGCGATTCAATCCTCCTCAGGCGAATTAACGCCTCTCGTTGTCATCCAAAATGACGACTCTGGACGCGGAATTCATTTCACTGGTACATCCATACAAGACCCGTCTCGAAACTACGTCGCATGCTTGAAGCACTCTGCGACGCTCCATCCGGTGTATAGGCATTTTATATATTTGGACTACGTGATGAGTCTTCAGAATCGGTCGGCTAGTTTTATTTGGGATTGGTGGAAAAGCGGGCAGGATATGGATAGGTTGGACCGCATGATTCGGGACGGGCAATAACATGGAGGTGAGTTGACCTGCGTTCATTTAGAGGGATTTACTTAATTGTTAGTCGATCTATTAGGGTGAACGCGATAATGCTTTTTTGGAGTTGAAGATAAAGGCGGAAGTCGCCGAAAAAGATTTCGTTGTAATACTGCCGCAACTTTGCATTGAGTTATCATGTACACGTTTGATGTTTACCCGATATCAGTTGACAAGCTATCAAAAATTCAGTATGAAGAAGTTTCTGACACATAACTTAAAGCGGGAGCCCCACATACATGGGGATCTGGGGTCGTATTCCCTAGCCCTTTTCTGTGCATACCTACGTCAACACCTTTTTGCGCCCGTCCACCCGGGCCCTGTATGGCTACCTCTACCAAAAATGGAAATATTATTATTCTCACAGGTAAAACATTCTAGGACACTTCGTCATCATTACCTTGCTTGCAAGGTCTACCACGGCCAAAATGACATTGACGCAATGACCAAGATTTATAGCTATTGTTTTCTGTTGCTCTTATACATTTGATTGGTGGTTCTACCTAAATCACAACAGTGGTTTGTTTAGATATATGCTACGACACAGCGGCCGCAAATGCGCCTTCTTGTTCAGTCGGGTATACATCAACAAGGCAGAGTCCTGATCAGCATATTAATAATGCAGACCGGCCTTGTTTACCCGTGCGTACTTGTCTCAGCGGGTCAGGTTACCTCGACACGGTGCTCATCGATGCGTCCCCCATAGCTGGTTACTGATTCCCGTTGACGCATACCTGGCGACCTTGTGACTTTCCCATAGCCGACGTACATCGGCAGAGGTCCGACCTTTTTATTTTCGGTGATTTCTTGATAATTTTGAGCATTCAGGAACTCGTTTGTAGCCGTACCTGCGTATTATCTAACGTGTAAATTGCAGTTTTGTACGCAAAGTATTTCCTATTGTTTTTAGAGCTGCAACCTGTGGGTCTCAGTCTTTGACGCGTCCTGTAGCACTCCATTACTACATTTCGCCATATCCTTCGTGAAGTTTCACTCAAAGGTAGGCTCGCACTCTCAATCCTGGAAGTATAGTTTTTGTCGCTTTTCTCCGGGCCTGCCCCTGCCTTGCCGTTGGAAGACTCTTGAGAGCGCCCCGGTAAAGGACAAGACGTTCGTTAAGTTTGGGGTACGTACCTTTCTCACCAACGATGTTTGATAACATCACTTGTAGGGCGAATGTCACAAACTTCATAACGAACCCGACATCGTATTGGATAAACTAATCAATACGGTTGCACGATCGACTGAGGGTCACCTTGCGAAGACTGCAAAGTTGTAGTCGTGGCTAGAGCTGGGAAAATGCTTGTCATTAGGAGTAAATCTGTAGAGCATGACTATATTTTCTGTCGTCAGAGGACCGTAGCAGTTCATTGAGTGAGATTTTTTCGATTTGGTTGGTTACGATAACATGTGGCTACGGTTCCCGTGGATAAAACCTACCTCGGTCACACATATCATGATCATAGGACCAAAAATGCTGATGAGTGTTGACAAGTGATGACGCCTTGGCCAGTACAACCACCACATTTCGTTTCACCCCGATGGATCATTTACCCCAAATCCAGGTTTCCTACTGTACACAAACATATATGGGGAGATTGATGCTTTTGGTAGGTTCGCTCTAAGTAGAATTCTTTCTGGGCGTAGTGGGTGAGGTTGCGGCCGGAATTTGAAATACCAGGCGGTTCAAGTGTGTCTGTGTTGAGTTGAGTGATGTGGCGTTAGCCTTCTTCCCGATCAACTCCTACGGTTGTCTGTGTTCATGCCCCGAACCTTTCAACAAAAAGTACCTCACCGTTTTGTTCCTTTTTTCTATTCCGCGACTACGAACAACAGCTCGCCAAAACCATAGTTCACCAGCTACCAGGCAGCTCGTTTGAGACTTCAGAGATATTTCGTACAGTCATTTCCGACTAGAGAGCTAAGGTACTACGGTTAGTCTTTACTCAATATTTCTCGCATTCTAGCGTGCTAAGTCGTTTTCTTTTGCAATATTACACCCTCTAAAAGCCTCCTTGCTTGTTAGATATGCAATGGGTGTTGGTAGTTTATATTTATTTGATAGGGTCGGGTTTTACTGGCAGGTAGACACGCTGCAGATCTGGGGACGCATCCCTTTGTTTTATTTTTTCGAACTGTAACGCTGAAGGAGAAGCGGAAACGAAGACACAGAGGCAGAGGTAAGCCCATGCTGCAGGATGGCAATAGATCCTCCTGGAATCTCGGTTGGACTCCGTGAGGTGAGTCCAACAACTGGGCTAACATAGACCGGAAAAGCATCCTTCTCGTCCATGTACGCAATACGAGAACGTTATCCTGGAATTGAGACCAGGGGCCTAGCTCACACCTCACCCACGTGAGACCATCATGACGCCCCCGTAGTTCTCGCCGAAATCCGCCATACACCTCGCAATAATAGTAAACGCCAGATAAATCTGCAGCTTATATTTTTGTTTGCGGGGATTTTGGAGACGTATCGTTACACTTCGCTCGGTATTTCGTTCGAAATGATGTGAGGAAGATGCTTGGTCTCTTGGATATATTTCCCTGTCTACAACAACGAGCACCCTGACAAATCGGACTTTCCCTTACAAACTTGTCTAAAATCTGCTGCTTTTGCGACCATCTTCCTATCTGGCTTCCTACTTCGCATTTATGCGATACTACAAGCCACTCCCACCACCATTACCACCCCTGCGATATCTGCACCTTTCGTAGCCTACACTGGGGTATACTCCGTTCCGCTTGTGGCCCCTCTATTTTCATCAGCGTAACCGATATTTCGTCTCTTTTCTACCCCAGGAAATTGGCCGCTACTCTTTACACACACAGCTGATCCCAATGAAGTGAACGAGGTATTCGCGCGATGCTTCAGTAAGCCTAGTATTGTATCTGAAGTATTACGAACACGTTTTGTTTACCCTATAACGATCAGCAGGTGTTCTGTGTGATCGAGCCCAAAACCAGTTGCAATACCCTGGCCGTTTCCGGTGACCGGAAACCCAGCGCAGGTGTTGGAAACCACGCGAGCCCAAGGTCTAAGGCCCGATGTGTGAGTATTGATACCCTCGGTATCCTCCGGTGCGGGAGCCACAAACTAGATCGCGAGAGTCTCAGGAACTGGCGATCTACCGGCGACGCGAGATGCGGGAAATAGTGGAGAAAGCTAGGCGAGCGGTGAGGGCATTCTCGATCACGCTGGAGGCAATGGAAACGATAGCGAAAAACTAGACAAAATTTAACTTGAGGATCGGGTAGCTGCAGCCATATGGATATCCATGAACCCTCTGCTTTCGCACTAGGATAGGCTGCTGCTGCTTCTTAGTTTACTCGCATGATCTCCGGTCTTTCGGAGCTTGAGCTCCGGCCGTGAGCTTCTCGACACTATATCTCCGGCCTTGCACCTCAAATCTCTAGCTTAGGCTTATTCTTCTAAACTTGGCTCATGAGATGTCGGCGTTGTTCGAACGAGCGTGGCGTTATCTGTATTCCAACTCTTTCAGCGATGACAACTCTATTTGAACATTTCGTTGGAGCATGTCCCCGCAACCACAAAATCCCGACTCTTAGGGCGTGTTAAATTTTTAATCCTGTACTGGTACGTACCTTCGAACTTGCGGTGGCCATTTACTTATAGTACTTCAAGCATAACTCGGCGGCACCAAAATCTCCTTCGATATATCCTTAGCTGGTTACAACTAATCGACCGTATAGAACTTACCTGCCGACCGAGAACGAAGGTATTATTCACGTCAGGCAAAGCCTACGAAACCCAGGACATCAATCTAATCACCAATTCGCGGATGTTGTAAAAGCAGATAAAGAATTCACGGGTTTGTTGGTCTTATGCCTTGAAATTTGCTGTAGTTTGAGTGCATATCAAGGGAGACTTTCATCTGCACAGAATATACATATCTCACTTCACCATTTCTTTATTCATATATGCGTTTTAATAGTACTTTATATCCTATATCCTGAAAAAGTCACACGAATCACACGCAGTAATCGTCCCGAGCCAAGATCCGGTGATAAGCTACATACGTCGAATCTCCTATACTCTTTTACTGGTGTATACCAACACTATGACTATTGCAATCCGAGAAGTTGTAAATGTCCTTCGGAGTTGAGAGTGTTAGGAGACCTCCTCCGTAAATTCGCGGAGCTTCCCGGCCTGGACCGCCTCCACGACATGGTGGGGTGCCCTTATAGGTCTCATCGTCACGTTAAAGCTTGGAAATATGCTTCCCCCTGGAGAGTAAGTGGCTCTTCGGAACATAAATAGGAGGCACGTACTTTTTTGTACTGACGTTGCGCAGGATGTTCCGATATGGACAGTGCGATGTACTTAAATACCTTTTTGTTATTACTCGGCAGTGGAACAAAGAACGCCACCACTGCGTTAGCCACATGTCAGTTCACGTTTCTGACGCAGGACGGCTTTCTCATCCCCGCCCCGCGAGATACGGTCTAGGCAATACATGTCTAAATCCAAAAACAGGTGATCGGAGCCCTCAGATCTTGAATGTGACCCCTCTTTTGAAGTGAATATCCAGATGTATCTATAAATTTGATGCTATCTCCACACGTTTCATCTAACCAGGTATAAGAGCTGCGTTCTTAGAGAGGGAGGGTGCCAGGCTTCAGCCCTCCTATTTCCCCTCCACGAGATAACGACATTACATATATTATGGCCGTCAACATGCCAGTCTTGTCGCTTACCTATATGGAACTTTGGTTAGGCAAGCAAGTCTCGCAACCCACTAGACGCGTCATGGAACGTCTTCATAACGAATCAAGCTACGAGTATTTTATGCGTTGGGCAGCGATGCATCGCATTCAAGCCGATTTTCATACGGAAAACTACTTCCAATATACCTCGTCTGACCCAATAGTTTGTGTTCCGATTGGTACGCCTCTTTCATAGCTCAATCTCCGGTCTGATTGCTCAAACAACGTAGTTGGTGGTATATTCCTGAGATGCTCATCTGGGAATGGAGCCAACGTGGCAGCCGCCCGAGAGGCAGCATGCAAGCGCTTTGTAGACACGTATGGCTGCGTAAGGCATCTCTTAATGGAAAACTCATTGTTGATACTAACATCGCTTCTTACATACTGTGCCGCATGTTCCCAGCACGTCGATCGCGTCTGAAATCCGGCGTTTCAAGCATCGAGAGTATTTTTGATACTGATATATTGTATAAGATAATGGGGCATGTCCTTGAGTTAGCGATCGCGGGTTGGCTGGATTGAAACTATCTACATCGTCTAATTAACAGAGCTGCATGTGGGCCGATATTATTTGATGGCCATGTAGCCCGCTTTTCCGTGTTGAGGATATTTCAAGTGTTGAGAATTCGAATAGGAGAGCTCGAGTTCAAGGTACGGGTCAACAAATTATGGAGATGTTTTATCAACAAACGATCAATTGAACGGGTACTCACGACGAACTTCAGGCGTTCATGGGAGGGGCTAGAAGTCTGACGCGTGGCTTGCTTACTGCTCGTCCACTTGTTTTGAGCTGAGCCTCGTGGAGCGGCTGCTCCCGTCGGGAGTAGGCTCTGGCGGTTGTTGATCGGTAGTTGGCCGCTGCGCCAGCGGTAATGACACATAATGGGAGGCTGCCTTGCCAACACCCGAGGGAAATAAAGACGCTTGTTAGCTTCTGAGCACTGAAGAAGGATAAGACGGACAGGCTTCATACGCGTTGATTACAGTACTACTCACAGTTCATACAAAGTTTACTCAGCATGAGACGGCACGAGGGCGGAGGGTAGTCGTGTTCGGTCAATGTATATGACTCGACCACGCCGGTCCGGACAACCACTGAGACACCAACGGGCAAATAAGAGAGATTGGAGGCAATTAAAGACAAGCATCCGCGCTAGGAGTGACGACGGATGAGTGATTACGAGGTGAGGAGGTGGCGGGTGAGGGGTGTGTCTTCACCTCGCTTTCCCTATCGGTAATGAGGAAGAATGAGAGGTAGAATGGGTAGAAGAGTACGTAGAGTACTCAGACTCTCGTTGGGGAGGGGTGGGGGACTAGTGCGATCATCGCCAGCAAAGGGCACCCGAGATCAACAACCGGAGAGCGATGAAGGTTTGCAGTTGAGACACTCGGCCCTGATACAATGCAGTCCGATAAGGTTGGTGAGGAGCAGCGTTGTAATACGTTCTCGTTGCTCTGGCTGTGCCGGGGCTGGTGAACAGGGTAGCCTAGTAGGCCGTTGGACACGCTGTAACTCACGACTAGCATGGTGCTACTGAGAGTGACAGTAGAAAGATACGCATTAGCACTCTCTATTAACGTTCAAGTACGTTTCATACGAGGCCTACCTAAGACGCGTTGACTTCACAAGATCTGAGAAAGACAGAGTCGACATGGTGGGGGAGAGGGGAGCGATAAGTCTGAACGTGGTGGCATGAGATTAGGTTCCGAAAAATCTATTTGCTCAAACATCCAGTTGACCAAGAGAATAGCGTGGCTGTGGTATGTCCCAATGAGTGGTCGTAGTCAGGTTCCAAAAAGCCAGCACCTACCTGGTTGAAGCTGGGGGAAGCGCTCGCTCGAAATACCCGAATCCGAGAGGGTAGATTTCGGAGCACGCCCGCAGAACAGTCCACTATTTTATTGCCTGGGGCTTCTGGTATATTCTGATCTCAACATTACAAGACTGCGTTCGACACAAAAGCCAATAAACACCAGTTGATTTGAAGTGCCTCCAACCCGTGAATCTAGCTCGGTTACTCAGCAATCAACACCCAGGGCGAACCTCAAATGTGCGTGCGAGAACGGTTAGGAGTTCCCATTAGGCGGGGCTTGATCTCTTCTGTCGCGTTAACATTCCGATCCTGCTGAGTGTGGGGAAACCAACCACTTTGGAATAGGTCTCCTTGTTGAAGAACGAGTTTTGTAAAGCTTAGCGGGGTGAGCTCTTCGAGTGTATCCCCATTCGGTTGAACGGCTGATGCGACGCTCGGGAATTGAGACCGCTATGCGGCGTCGGGCCCATTACAAAACTCGTTACCGGAGTCTTTGCGCTTCGCAGGGGTGCTGGAATTCCTGGGCACCCACCAGTCTTCCACGAATGAAAGTCTGACCCCAATGACCAAGGTGGGGCGCGATGATGGGCGTGAGTAGGACGGATGCTTGTGTGACTGGTTTACGCGTGCTTAATACAACGCATATGGGGCGTCCTCATCGAAGAGACTGTCATTGACCGTTGCAGAGGTGATTCAAGGGATAGAATTACTAGTATATTTGTGACGAAACAACACACGCAGCAGTGATATATCAGCTTGCACGGAAAATTGAATGGTACGCACAATACACAGTGGCGCACCTTGCATCACGAATAGCAGAAGAAGGTAGTACTGGTCAGCTTGTGTGTAAGTAGTAGCACCTCGACGTATTGTGTTGGTGGACATTCGTGGCCAAACTTTGCTAGCCATTGGGCAGGAGAACTTCAGGCGGAAGGGTGTTCATAGCTAGTCCAGCGAACAGAAAGTAACGAACAACACACGAGGAATGGTCAGCGGAAGGCTCCTGAGTTAGAGGAAGGTAAAAGTGCACCTTTCCGATAATCAATAGCTCGATCCCGTGCAGTGGTTATCGTTTTGAAAGGCAGCGTTGAATGCCTCAGAGAGAAAGGGCGTAGTGGGGCGGAGAGGACGAGGGAAATATTAACGTCGTAGCTCTGAGTGTTCTAGTAAGAATATGCTGAGCCACCACTCAAGTCATGCAAGTGCGAGGGGGGTATGTACCTAACACAACAAGTCAGCATACGCCGAGTAAAATAGCCAACACGTAAAGCGCAGAAGTAGTAGATATGAGTCAAATAATCGCATGGGATGCGTAAGTTGGACGCGCAGAATAAACGCGCAGAGTGGCCAGACGTGGTTATCAAAGTAAAACACACTGGGGGCAAACTGGGATAGTATTACTTGACCGAACACAGTATGTTGAGGCCGAGCTGGTTAATATCTTCCGAGAGGAGAGGGGAGGGAGAAAGCCTAGCGGATGAGCTGGCACTGTACTCGTGGCAAGAACGTCTGCAAGGAGGGGGTCAGGGTATCCTGCTGGAAAGGCCGTTTGATTCGCTTCAGAGCTCCAGCATAAATCTATCTAATTTAGCTTTAGTGTAGTCGAAGAATTGTGTGCGGTTTCGAGTGTCCAAGATCCTGAGGAAAGCCCAAATATTCGCCCCTGTGAGAGGGGATTGCTACTTCCTAAGTCAGTAAGTCACGTGGAGCGCCCAGAGAGAATCGCATACTGATCGTGATTTGTGTGGCACGCGTGAGTTTAATGTTGAGAAAGAGGTAGGCTCATTCATTTGTTATGTTCTTAACACGGGATAGTTGGATAGTATATGAGCATCCTTGGCCCGGGTCACAACGTCCCAAAGTGGGCTAGGAACAAGAGATGAATATTCCCTGGGGCCCGTTACCGGTTGGACATCCGGGGCGAGAAGCGGATCACTGTGCAATGCTTGATCGCGCAGATAGAGCAGATATGCTAGCCGCTCAAATGGTGTGATCATGGGGGCAAGATTAACAACAACGCAAATAATGAAAAGTCAAGTATGTCTTGTAGATCCTTCGGTGCCGATCGACGGGTAAAACACATAGTAAGACAAAATAGTGATAAAGTCACCATAGTAGAGAGACATCGTAGGTAGCATCATCAGTATTATAGCCGTGTGGGTTTTGCTCTCAGATAAAATGCTACCAATAAATTAATAGTACTTTGTACTTGAGAATATTCGGCATATTCAAGCCAGCCCGCAACTAGATATCGGAATATTGGGTACGAGTGAAAAGCAGAACACGGACTGCGACTAAACAATCTTAAGCGCGCTTTTAAGCCACAGCCTAGATGCTCCAGTACCAGAAGATAAGAATCAATGGATTGAACTGGGATTAGAATGTAATAAGAAAGCTGTTACCAAATAATGGGTTTTGTCGCTCTGGGACTCGCCGAGGTGTAACTAGCACTTCCGTTCGGCAAGATTATGCAAAAGAAACCCCAAAATTCTGAAGCAAGAATAATCTTAGTTTATTCTGTGCTTTGTGACCTCAATAGAGAACTTACTCAACTGAATTTTCACTCGCTCGGGGGGCTCAATTCGAAAAGGTTGATCCTACGTGATTTAGTTAGATTAACTGGTACTTCAATGTTTATACTGCAGTGAAAATACCAGCTATGCATAGTTTACAGCCGATGGATTTGCACGGATTTCTTACAATACATCGGTGATATCTCTCCGTGCCACATCTTTTGGTTTCTCCAAACCACGGCTGAACTCAAACAGAAGGCCATGGGGCAACGTAATCCCAAGACTTCAGAATTAGATAGCCTAAGCCCCGCACTAGCGCGTATATCCGCAATCATTACCCTCTCCCAACGACTTCTTTCCACTTATCTTTACTGGAAAATACTCTCATAGCAGATTAGCACCGCCAGTGATATGATCCTATGGAATAAGAAGCAATTTGTTGCCGAAGATTGGTCGCGCCGTACCGATGCCGATCAAAGGTAAATCGCTCAATGTTGCGAAGTGTACATTATCAATAGTTACTCTCGGTCTGAATCACCATACTTAACCAATTGTCATTATGAGACCGACACTCAAGATTTACTACGAATGTGTTTGTAAACACTGTAAACTTAAATATATGTTGAGTCAGAGTATCACGCCTACATGTATGCGCCGTATATGCGTCGTGTTTAACGTGCGAGCTTTCTGCTTGGATCTAGCCGGGCGGTCGTGCACGTGACCTTTACGAGGCTAATCACGTGGTTTATAATATCGCGCCCACACCACACCACACTCCCATTGGCGGACATTTTTGGGACGCGTACCTCACGTTTTGACTCTTATTTTCCTCCAAATCTCTATTAATTTTGCGCCTCACCAAGTGTGGGCATGGTCACCCGACCCACGAGTCTCCCATCCGCACGGGAACCCGATCGCCACCTTGTGGTCGCTCCAACAATCATAACGGAAATCTCCAATTGTGCAACTGATTCGATTATCAGTCGTCAATGATATTGTCTAGTATTGTAGATAACCTGATGTAGACACCTTGTTCCGTCCTTAAAGCGCATAGCAATCGGGCAGGCGAAAGTGAAAGAATCCAAAGAGTATTACGGCTGAGCCCGTTCACGGCCCAAACACTGATGCGACTGATGTTGAAACTTCGAAATATTCTGTTCGGAGGATAAGGCATTCTCTAAAATATCAATAGAATATCCGCAATCCACTGAGATATCGACGTTGCGCATCGTGTCCAGATACAATCAAGCTCGTGCAAAAGAAGATGTACTCCATCAGCCATTTTGCTCATTGCCCGCTCACTTCTGGTACAATCAGCGCGATCTTTGTCGTGAAATACAGCCCAGACATTCAGCTACTTTTGGTGTTTTTGGATTGAGGGTAGACCTCGTTAGTTTTCCCCGACCGAAGTGTCAAGGTTATTCTCGCACACGGGCCTGACTGAATTAGCTGCGCAATGTGCCGCAATTCATTTCCGTTACTCGGCAGGCGGAGATGAACAACGTAGCAATAGCCACATGAGCATTTACGTTCTTATGTGGCACAACTCCCTCTCTATAAGACCCCGTCGTATGAAAGCTGGTCTGGGCAATACCGTAAGCGCCCGGGAAGCGGGACAACCCCGGGAAGCGGGACACTCGCCATTTTCGCCCCCGTGTATTGTTTTTAATGATATAAAATGATACATATGCATTCAAACATCCTCTCCGCGTGTATCCTGAGACTCAAAGCGAAAAAAGTAGGGGTTTAGAAGCTAAAATTGCGATTTCATTGGCTCAATCCGACACTTCATCTTCTTCATCTTATCCCGAAACAATATGTAAGCCAGAAAGCTTCGAAATCAAGCTAGCACATTGTACTCACCCCTGGCAACCCCCTTAAGATTGTTTGGCGCACTGCGAGCTCGCTTGCGGCCGCGGCCGCGGGTGGAAGAACCCTGAGCACGTGCTCGCTCGAGTTCGTGAACCTCCTCAACCTCGCGTTGTGTGTAGACGCGAGCCCGCCCAACTTTCCCTCCTCGTGTGTTTTTTGCTCTCCTTTGATGCTCTGCCTCAATTACGTCACCTAGTTCCGACTCTAGGATTACTACTCGAGCCTCGGCTTTATCTAGGACTTGTATGGCTTCGGTTAGAGCAACCCTCAGTTCCTCACGGCTCGTATTCGGGTCTTGAGCAATCCTGCGGCAGTTTTCTGCCACTTCGTGGTACTTGAGTGGCTCTAGGGTACGAGGAGCGAGCATAGAGCCCACTAGTGGGGCATCGAGGTGAGCATACCTAACGCGCTCTCGGAACTCCTTCATGACATCTGTCCGATAGGGATTAAATGGCAATATCCCGGTTGCTTCAAAAGCCGATAAGATATTCTTTTCGGTGTAGGCCTTCTCTCGTGCTCCGTGAAGTAGCCTGATAGGTGAGTGAATACATTTAGCTTGTGAGACAATCATTTTACTCACGTGCCAAAATCACTTTTGGTTACAGCAAGCATCTTCCGCATACGTTCTTGGACTGCTGAACTGTATAGACGTTGTAGTACCCGGAATATGACACGGTCCAAAGGCTGAAGGAAGTCGGTGGTATGACTTGGTAAGCCAATAACCACGATACGTGCTTGTAACGCATAGTTGAGGAACTCATACGAGATATGTGAAGCATGCCCATCTAAGATAAGACACCGCCAGGAGCCATTAAGCCTATAGAAAAAATGTATTAGGTATATTTGTATGTATTTGAGGGTTGCGTACCCTTTCGATGTCGTCCATTCATCAAATGCTTTGATGTACTCTACACCCAGCTCGTTATCAGTCCACCCACTCGGTGAGCAAGCCCATCGTGTGTTCTGAGGTAATGGGCTATCCTTCATCCATCGTTTTTGAATATATTTGCCCTTCATAATAATCATTGGTGGCAGAACAGTTCCATCGGCACAGATGCAGTCGATGGATGTTATAGTCTCCCGATTGCCATCTTAACAAGGGTTCAGCAAAGATCAAAGCTTCTGAGGGGTTTCAAACTCACAATCTTTGGATCCTCCAGCATATCCATCTCGATAACTGTGCTTTGTAACAACTACTGTCTCTCGTCCAGTCATGCCAAGCTGGAAGCCTTTTTCGTCCATGTTAAATACTTGAGGTGCTTCTATTTTCAACTTCCGAAATGTGTTTGAGAGCTTAAGCAATGAATTAGTACAAGCCTAAGTATAAAATCTTGACAAAATATACCAGAACATAGAACTCCATCACATAAGATGGGTTCTTCGCCATCACCCGCTTCTCATCAATACGCATCGAAGTTGTCAGTTTAAGCTCGGGATGTCGCTTAATGAAACGCTCAGCCCAGTGTGTACCGAGGTGCGCTTCATCACTCCCTAGACGATTTTGCAAAATCTTCTCTGCACATGCGACAACATGCGACAGCCGGACAGGGAGGTACCGACGCTCCATTCGTTGGCATACATCAACAACTTCAGCTTCTTCAGAGGGCGAAAGTGCCTGCTCGTTCTCGTGTGCTGCGTGTCTCTCCTGTCGCCCGTTTAATCGACCTTCAAGAGTTGATCTGGCCACCCCATTCTGCTCTGCGGATGCTCGTAGTCCTACTCCAGCTTCAACATCTTGGATTGCCTTCTGGATAGCACGTTCCTTCTCTTCCGCCGATTTAATACCTTCCCTGTATAGTATATTAGTTACTAGACTATGTTAAAACTGACTTAGCTTACTCTTTCGACATTTTTGAGGAGGGTTGCGGAGGGCAAGATGACTAAGATCACGTGTCCCGCTTCCCGGGGTCTGGCATCAAAAAGCCCAGCTGAAAACAATTAGCCATATCTCGGCGAAACTAAACGTTATTGACACAAGAATTTAGTAGAACATAGATAAATAGTCGCCCTTTCAATGTATTATCAAAAGATTCAACCACCTCCTGTCAATCGTTCACAAAGCAAGCCACAAGCCAAATCCGTCCCGCTTCCGGGGGTCGTACGGTACATGTCTAAATCCGCAAATGGATGATCAAGATCCTTACATCTTGAGCGTCATCCCGTTGAACAAAAAGTTACTATCCGAATCCGCCTATAAAGGTGATATGTTATCTCCGCGTGTTTCATCTACTTTAGTATAAGAGCCGTGCTCTCAAAGGGAGGGCGTGACTTTACTACTCTATTGCTCCGTTGCTCTACTCCTCCCTCCCTCTGTTAGATAGCGACCAATATATAATGTCTGTCAACATGCCTGTCTTATCGCTTAGCTACATGGAGCTCTGGCTTGGCAAGCAAGTCTCGCGACCTGCTGGACGGGCCATGGAACGCTTGCCCCACGAATCAGATTGCAAATACTTTATGCGTTGGGCAGCGATGCACCACATTCAAGTCGACTTTCGAACGGAGAACTACTCTAAATACACATCGTTCGATCCAATACTCTGTGTTCCCGTCGGTACGCCATTTCCGTAGCCAAACTCTGTTCTGATTGCTCAAATAATGTAGTTGGTGGTATATCGCTCAGATGTTCTTCCGGGAATGGTCCGAACGTGACGGTGGCTCGAGAAACGGCGTGCAAACGCTTTATGGACACTTATGGCTGCGTAAGATATCTCCCAATGAGAAGCTTCTGCCGATTCTAACCCCGCTGTCTTTATCCCCTGCCGGACATTCCTAGCACATCGGTCGCACCTGAAATACAACACTTCGAATATTGGGAGTGTTCCAAACGTTGATATATTGCATGAGATAATAGGAAATTATACATTGTTTGTGTTTTGCGAGTCGACATGTTTGAAGACCTCTACATCGTCTAAGTGAACGGAGCTTCTGCGGGAATCAATCACGGTTAGCCAAAATTGTATGTGACCACGAAACGTCCATCACCTTGCTAGGTACCTTTCGGGCGTCAAAGATTCGACCGCGGGTGCGGTTCGAGCTCAAGATGGGGGATAACAATCCACAAAATATGTGCTTCATTAGCAAGGAATCAATTGAGCAAATACTCACGAGTTTCAGTGTTCTCAAGAGGGGGAGGGGAGTAATGGTCTGGCGTGTGTGTGGCTTGCCGGCCGCTCATTTGTTTTCTATCAGTTCACGCGCTCGCAGAGCGGCCTCTCGCCCTGGGAGTAGTTTATGGTGTTTATTTCGTTGGGAAGCTGGCAGTTAGGCTGGTGGTGAGTTTCTGCGTGACCGGGGGGACGCCTACCAACACCGGAGGAAAAGTGAAGATCCTTGTTAGCCCGGCGCGCAGATTAACGCGATCGCAGACACGGCTCATACATGTTCACAGCAGTGCCACTCACCGTATTGGTACCAGGGCTACTAACGGGGTTGGCAAATCCTGAGAGCGCTGGAGGCGGAGGGTGGTAGGGATAACCAAGGGCAGGTGACCCGAACACACTGTATCCTGTAGACATTACTAGTGGTATGGAAGTCTGTGGGGTGAATAAGAGTTTGCAGCGTAGGAAGAAGGAAGACATAACAACACAGTAAACAACATAAAAAAAGAAAGTGTACGATGAACGGTTTCTGCCTGGTAAACGAGGTGAGAGCCGCTATCCCTATTTTCCTACGATGAAGACTCACAATGAGATAAGAGAGGGGCGAATGAGAACGTAGGGCACAGTGACTATCATTGGGGAAAGGCGCTAGAGTGGCACAACGATTGTTAGCAAGGGGCGTCTGAGATCGGCGGCTGGCGAACGACGAGAGAACGGAGTTGAAACAACTGGTACCGGCACAAGACAGTCTAAGGGGAGTGGTCCGGAGTAGTATTGCAACGTATCCTTGTGGTACTCGCAATGCCGGCGCTGGTAGATAGGGGAGCCTGGTTGGTCGTTACACAGAACAGAACTCTCGGCGGGCACAATGTTGTTGATACTGGCAGTAGAATGACACGCATTAGCACTCTCCGTCAACGTCCAAGCATGGCGTACGTGGGCCCTACCTGAGGCGTATTGTCATCGAAAGATCTGAGAAGAGTAGAGTTGGCGTAGCAGGGGATGGCAAGAGAGCGGAATTTCAAGTCCGAATGTGTAGGTGGAATGAAATTAGGTTCCGAGAGAGCCTATTAGATCCACCACCAAGTTAACGGAAGGAATAGCGTGGCTTTCGCATGGAGTCGTAGTGGGGTTCCAACGAGCCAGCATCCATGTGGTTGACGCTGCAGCAAGCGCCCACTCGAAACAACTAAGTTAGGCCTGGAACAATCCCTGCAGGCTACGCGCGCAGGATCGAATACCATGTGATTGTCCCGATCTTCTGGCAGATGCTGAATATAACATTACAAACGTAAACTAATAAACAACCCCCCCTCGGCCCTTGGATCAGGTTTGGTTATTCGGCATAAATTGCCCGGAGTCCTACGTCGAGCGACACCCATCGTACGAGCAATCCGATCCTGCTGTGTGGAAACTAATGTAATTAATTCGGGTGGTGTTCTTGTCGTTCAAGACCGAGCTCCGTGAATCACGGCGGGGAGATTCCTTTAGGTATACCTAGCCTAGATGACTCTTTTCGACTTAACCCCTTTCTTGGAACAAAAGTAAGGCCGAGCTAGCGATGTTTTATCACGCGGGCATGGCATCCTCTAGACAGGGCCGAGGCCACTGCGCGACCCGCTTGCCGAACCCCTGCATCACCCAGCCGTAGCCGGACAAAGTCGAACGTGTTGAAATTCGCAGGCACCTTGCTGATCTTCGGTGCATGGAGGCCTAACTCTTTTGGTGACCGAAGCCGGTGTGCAACTGGGGACATGAGTGGTGTTCAATACCCAATAGATATCTGTAGGGATGACGTCGGTGTGTGCAGAAAATGGCGCATATGGGGTGTGTTTGTTGAGGAGGCTGTTACGGCCGTTGAGACAAAAAGAAAATACGAATGTATTCATGATAGGATAATACATTGTGCAGAAGGTATTTTAATACCAGACGGGGAATCAAACAGCACTTACCGGTGGAAATTGGTATGCCTTTCCTTACGAACGGCGACAAGATATGTAAGCTAGCTCGGGCAACGACGCGGGACATTTGGCTGGTTGAACAAGGAGTAGCACCTTGAGACGCTGTGCGGCACGGTTGATCCCCACCAGACTCCATCCGACACAGTCAGACACTAGCGGGTAGATCCCCGGCTGTTTGCAGGTCAATAACAGCTGAAGAAATGGGTAGTAATCAACGGGAGATTCCTTTTTCACAGGATATTGAGCGTACCTGGGTTCCAACGACCAAAACAGCGATTGCGACCGGCAACTGCTGTCGTGAGGAGAAGCGTCGGACGCCATGAAAGATAAGTGCATATGCGATCCGTGTTTGGGCGCAGAGTGTTGGGAAAAAGGAGGGGTTGGGTTGGTGCCGTGGCCGTGAGCACTCGGGGAGGGATGAGAGGATGGTGAGCCACATTCAAGCCACACGAACCGGTGAGATCGTCTGCCTAATAGAATGAGCCAGTAGGCGCTAACTAGGACAGCGAGTACCTACGGGGTGGAGGGGGTAGGTGGAAAAACAATAACGGGGCTGAGCACGTGAGTCGGATGCGCAGGATGGACGGGCAGAGTGGCCGGACCTGGTTGCCAATCCGTTCCACTGGCGAGGTTGGATGAGGGTACTACTCGATGAAACGCGGTATGTTGAGGGTTGATACGGGTGACATTTTGGGAGAGGAGAGGGGCGCGAACTGGTTTGATGGCTGGACTGGTCTTCGTGGCGACAACAGCTAGGCAGGGGGTTGAGGTAAGTCGCCGGAAGCGACTTCTGATTTACTCCAGAGCTCAGAGGCAGATCTGGTTAGTGCAATGTAAGCGAAACAAAAGCGCCGTGAATAGTTGCCCGAACGTCCGCGATGTGGGCGGGTGGTGAACAGGCGGCGAGCCACATTCAGGCCACTCGAGCGTGCGAGACCAGGTGCCTAATACGATAAGCTAGCATACGCTAAGCGGGACAGCAAAAACGTACGGCCCAAATAACATAGACCATAGACCAACAATGAATGGTGTTGGACGCGCAAGCTGGTTGTGCAGGGCAGGCGCGCAGAATAGCCGTTCCCGATCGTCATCCTGCTCCCAAGAAAAACTTGGATGTGACTATTATTTGACGAAGCACACGGTATTGAGGGCCAATATGGGTAGCATCTATGGTAGGAGAGGGTTGCGAGTCGGTGTAGCAGCTGGACTGGCACTCGTGGCAACAATGACAATTGGTAGAAGATTGAGCTAAGTTGCCGGAAGCGTTGTTTTGATTCGCTTCAGTGTCCCAGAGACAAATATGGTTAGTACGGCGTGAATTTAACCGGCGGGTAGTGGAGAGTTTTGACCAGGATAAATCCAAACATCCGCCCCTGTGGGGAGGGGATAACTGTTTCTTGAGTAAGTAGGTCACGTGCAGCATTTAGCGAAGGTTCCAGGCCGCGTGTGGCTTTAACGTTTAGATAGAGGGTCAGGCCTACCAGTGGCTCACCACACGGTTCGAACTATACACACATTTTAAACCTGGTATCCCCGGAGAGCCTATCAAGAGTCCCCAGCGCAGGTCGTAATTCTCCGAAGTGAGCCACGAACAAACAACGTAACCTCCGCGGCAAATAGAGGGCCTTGCAGTGACAAGCAGTAGGCTCGATCGCACAGATTAGTCAGGTACCGTAGCCGCCGAAGTCGGGTGGTTCTGGGAGCAAGACCAACGACAGCACAAGTAGCGAAACCCCCAGTGCGTCTCGCAGACCCTTTAGCGCCGATCACCAAGCATATCACATGTTAGACAAAATAGAGACAAAGCCCTCGGGGAGGGAGGCACCGCGGGCGGTGGCATCACCAGAAAGACGGTCGCGCAGGTTTCACTCTGGTACAAAATGCTACTGATAAATCAATAGCACTTTGCACTCGAGGATGTTCAGTCAGCTTGAAAGTAGATTTCGATATTTTGGGCACGGGTGAGAGGCAGAACACAAGATAATACTACGTGATTTCGAGCGCGCTTCAAGATGAAACACAGATAGCTCCGTAGTATACGGCAAGGATCTAATTCGTTCGCTCGAACTGGAACTAAGGTAGGGGGAGGAGTCATGCTTTTCTTTGTTTTGGGGCTCACTGGGGTAAAACTGGCGCTTCCAACAGGTAGACTCGCGTGAAAGAAACCATGAGCGCTTTAAATAAAAATCAGTTTAGTTAGCACCCCGTATCATATTACATTAATAGATAGGTGACTCGCGTGAACTGGTTGTGAATCTTCGAGGTCTCATTGGTTTGGAGAGTAATTGCAGAGTTGACCCCCACGTGGCCTACCACGTGACTGGGCGCATCACTTAGCGCGGCAATGACGATTGATCCCGATCCTGGTCATCTTAATTAGCATTAGACAGCTATCGAATCAATCCTCGCCCTTTGTTGAGGACAACGCTAAGGGTAAGGTCACTTGGCTTGTGTGTAGTTTATTCGGATCCGCCACACTTACATTTGTGTTTACACGTTGTATCGCGTTTTCACGGGCAGAGTTGGGCAAGTGGCAAAATTGCCAATGTCGGTAAGCGAGAAGCATAGTTTTTCGGGAGCTTATACAGGGACGGGTTATACGAGACAAAGGGCTCGGCTGTAGCTGGTACGGGACTTTGTAATTTTTCGCCCTCGAAGAATCTTCCTCTGGGTGTCAGTCGGATTATAGCCAAGTTCCTGAGCTGTGCCCATGAGACTCTCTCCCTGGGCGCTCGGTATAACATATCGCGCATACATACAGTCTACATCCTCAAAAGTTTTTCCAGCGAGTCTATTTCCGGTTTGGAATCGCTCTTTTAGGATTCGAAGAGGATTTATTTTGATGAACGCGCCTACAGCAGGCCGCGCAACCTATTCAGCGATCGAGTTGTAGAATTTAAGATAAAATGCTCGAACACGTTGAACCCGCGCCTTTGCTTGGGGCGGAGGTCCCATCTATTCCATTTAGTTCGCTTGGGGTACGATGAGACCCGAGTAATACTGAGGCGCTCCGTGGGAGCGCCGAAGCACACGTCGCGTATCTTCAATTTTCGGGTTCGGCGTGGACTCATTTGTGCGACACACACGCGCCAGGGTGACGTTTGTATCGTATGCTTATCTCCCCACTAGCTTCTCGCTCTAGTCTATCATTCTCCCTACTCGCGGCTTGCACCAATAGGGCCGTCCCCACCAGCCCGTGAGCCATCCTCGCGTTTCAGCCTCCCTAGCTACCTTCTTCGACGGCGCGGTAGTTTACCCATTTCCCAACTTCACCGAACTGTTATGGCAACTCTACACAATATAACATACTTCAGCGCACGTAGATAGGGGCGCAACATGCTTTCATATATTCAGTTTAATTCTTCGAAGTGACTAAGTCGGGTCTACTACGTTGAAGAACAAAGTCCAGATATAATCCTCAGCCTTATATCTGAACCAAAAGTTCGAATAACCCAGTTGGGTGAGGGCGCGTGATATTAGCAACCAGGAATGGCGTGAGTGTGACGGTTGCCCAGCGAACAGTATCCGTCTGGGTTCATTCACGTTGAAACCGCAGAGCTCTTTTTCGACTGCCAACATATCACAATATGTCGAATACTCAGAGCCCGTCAAATGGGCCTAAGATTTGAAGGCTCAAAGTGTCGCTGATGCGCTGAGATCAATATATTTCAGAAGACAGTGTGAGAAGCGATAACTGATGTGGTGCAGGCCGAACTACTCGGAAAACGGAGATTCCTATGCTCCACAGAGCTATTGGATGAATCGAGAGTGGTTGGCTCTCGCCGTACGAGGCAGGACAGCTTCTCTGCTCTTAATGAGCATAGTTTAGATGTTGAGAGGTCCAACGCAGCGGGGTTCGAGTTATGGAAGAGGGCGGCTACAGACGCAAAACTTGCGCCAGCAACGAGAGTTTGGTTGAGTGAGTTGTTATAAAAACCTAAATAATGTTCTCCTCGTTTCAATTGGAGTGAGTATTTTATTACTATGGCGAGACTTGGCTCGAGGTACGACTACATGGCGCAGGAGAAGGGATAGGGCGGCGTTATGAGGGTGGAAGATTAAGCTGTAGAGACTGGAGGAGAAAGGGATCCAGCGCCAAGTGACCATGAGAGATTGTGTTAGGAAGGATGCTCGTACCGTGACTCGCCGGCTGTTCGAGCGACTTATTTTCAGCTCGCAAACATGCAGAGTGGTTGCTCACCTTGGGGATAGAGTCCGGTAATCACGCTGTAAGGAAGCCAGCTGTTGCGTCGATGATTTAATACTAGACGATTGGGAGGACTGGCTTGTTGACAACTGAGGAAAACAGTGGATTCTCGTTAGATTTAGATGCGTAAGCGGACGAGAACCCAAGCACTTCATAGGAGTCAACAATAACACTACTCACCGCGTTCGTACAAGAACTATCCACGGGACTGACAGAGACTGAGAGAGCATGGGGATGGTGGGAGGTAGCAACTAGCCAAGGGTATGTGACCCGAACAGCCTGACCTGGATAATCTGGATGGGCATCGCTGTGGTTGTAGACGTTAGCGAGATCGTAAAAGTACTACTAGGTATCGTGAGATAGCAGTCATCCATATGGCGAACGATGAAGAAAAGGTGCCTACGGTGTAAGCGTTGCCGGGCTGGCGAACGTGAGAGGCGGTTCTGTGCCCGTTTTCTCTATGAGAATGGCTGGCAATGAGGGGCGAAGAGTTTGGATGAGGATTCAAGTGCATCGCACTCTCGTTAGCTGGAGGTGCGGGGGTGGTACAACGATTGGTAGCAGAGAATGCTCGAGGTCAACAACCAGCGAGCGATGAATATCTGGAGTTGAAACAACCAACCCTAGCACAAATTGCCCGATGGGAATGGCCAGGAGTCGTGTCGTAACGTATCCGCATACTTCAGCAACATCGATGTTGATGAACAGCGTGGCTTGGTTGGCTTTCGGACGCAGTCGGCCCCCACCTGGCATAATGGCCCTAATGATGACTCCCATTAGCATATTCCGTTGACATTCAGATTTAACGTATGAAGCCCACCTATAACACCCTCATCTCGAGGCGCCAAACGGAGGTCGAATCCAGCGATGAGGGAGAGCAGAAGCGCAAGTTTGAATGTGGAGGTGGCACGGGTTTATGCTCCGAGAGGACCTGTTTGATCTACCACCTGGTTAACCCGGGGGATGACGCGGCTTTTACACGGACCTGTGTGTGGCTAGCAATGGGACTCAGCGAGCCAACATATATGTCGTTGACAATCTGGAGAGCACTCACTTGCAAAGAGAGGCTGACTCAGGAAAGGTTTATGACGGAATATTCCTGCAAGTTGTAGGCTCGGGATTGGTCACGATAGGGATGTTTGGACTTTCTGGTAGATTTCGATTCCAACATTTTGAAAATCGGTCCAACTCAAAGGCTGCACTCTCTTGTTATACCGGGCCCCCAAATCCAGTTTGATGTCGCAGAACCAGCGTCCCGAAAGGTCTCAATTATGCGTGCAACTATCAGTCGCCTGCACATGCGAATTTCCGTTTAACAAATCTTCCCCTCTTTCGTCGCGCAAACAGTTCCGATCTTTAGGGTATGGCGAACCGATCAGGTGGATAATATCCATTCTGAAGATTAAACCTCGTACGGCGTAACGGCGAGGGTCCCCGGAGATGCCCGTGTCGAGGTGAAGCCTTTTCATTGCACTTCTAGATCGAAGTAAAACAGATGTATTCCAACCGGCCGAATTCACTATGATCCACCGCCTGCCGTTGGTGCGGTGAGGCGGGAATGAGATCGTTACGTGACCCGCCCGCCGGAGCCTTTGCGCCTGGCAGGCGTAGTCAAATAAGGTTGAATGTGTTGAAATATCCATAGTCAACCAACAGACTGATCTCCCATGGATATGGGTCTGACTCGTCCGACCATCGTTTCAATTCACGTCGTTGATACACAACGAATAGGCCACTCGCTGCCCGCAACTACCAGGCGAGATCAACTTTAACGCGGAGCGTCCACCCGTGGGATTTTCAATCATGCGTGCTGAAAACAGCGCATTTAGAAGGTACCGCCCGAGGGACCGATTGGGCCATTGCGCGGAGTGTTTGGAGAGTGTAAAGTACAAATACTGCACTTTTTTTGTTTGAATAACACAGTCGGTGTGGACGACCTGAAGATTTTTTCCGCTTCGATCAAGCGGAGGCTCCAAGCCGGGACAAACAGTACCATATGTGTCACGTGATATTTTGGAACCTGCACTCCTCCACGCCTTTGACGCAAATTCCTGGGTTTTGCACCTTGATTAAAACAATTACACCGACCTGATCGCAGCAAGGACTGGGTACCATAAATCTATGTTTAACTCTATCTGATGAACCATTCGTTCGTCTAGACGGACGAAAGCAAACAATCACTCCAACCTCGTGTCGAGCTAGAACTTGACTTTCCACTGAATAAAGATATCTTCACGCATCACCAATCTTTCTTTACAACGAATACCTCCTCGGATGTCGTCTTGGATTGGTACCTATGTTCCCATCCGCAAACTGCTGTTGAGGAAGGATATACGGATATCCCCTTCCGCTTAGTTCCGTGATTGCCGAGTGGCGCGAGTGTTAGTTTGCTTTCAATTCGTCGTAGGCCAGGATCTACATCATTCTTCACCGTCCGATAATATGTCGTTCTATAACCCAAGTAAGTTTCTCCTTTCACTAATCATATCCGGTTTTGCTAAAGGTGCAACATAGATACTTGTTGTGACTACAGTCCTCTCTTCTCGACTTAGGTTCGTCCATTTTTGGGGGCACAACTCTCCACCCCAATGACACAAGTTTCTCTCATTTAGCTCCTTTCCCGAAATCCAAAGACTCATTCAAGGGTAAACCCAATCCATCCGTCGTCCGTAGAGCTGGTGGCTCCGCGCGCGACATGTCGGTTCGTGGATGGACCGGGTAAGCTGAACGTGCATAGTTTGAAGCTTTACGGGTGAGAGTTTCTTCGAGGTTCGCACTCGAACATATTGTGCTCAGTGGAAATTTTTTCTTGCAGTAGTGAGGACGCGGATCCAGTACTAGGTTTGACTAAAGCGTGCCAGTCGCCCGTCTAATCTAATTTTATCCCTCCAAAAATAGGCGTCGAATCCACCTCTGGCGACTTGATACCCCTCGTTCTCATTGAAAATGACGACCCCGAAAGCGGGAATCATTTCGCCAGTACAGCAATACAATATCCATCTTGAAACCACGTCGCGTGTTTGAAGCACTCTACGACGCTCCGTCCGGTGCATAGACATTTCATCTATTTGGATTACGTAATGCGCTTGTAGATTTGGGATTTGCGGAAGAGCGGACAGGATATGGATAAGCTGGATTGGATAATCCGTGACGGACAACAACATGGAGTGAGTAGATTCGTACTCTTTTAGAAGGATTCGTCTAATCGTTGCTAGTTTCGTTAGAGTGGAGTTGAAGATAAAATCAAGGGCTGCTACAAAAAGTGTCCATTGTAATACTAGTACTACAGCCTTCAATTTGATTGTTTTGTTGGAGGTCAATCGAACCGTGGCGTGAATAACTATATTGAACAAGCAGGTGTGAAGCGTATATGCGTTAGCATCAAAGGTTCCGCATCACCAGACTCGTTACAATATTAGACCAGCTATAATTGGTATCATTTGGGGTATCTCCGTTGTCGTTTTATGAAAAACCCAAGCCCGGTTTGGCTCCTCGAATTGCCTGGCGAAAGGTAGGGCTTCATTGTATGCGTGCACTTTGAGAGGACTTCCGCACAAGCGAAAGTCTACTAAACAGTTTTCAGCCCTCCTTTTATATGGACAAAGCCGCATATGTGCACGCATATATGCACGAAAGTCTGCATATTCCGAACAGCAGAGGCGGAGAGTGGAGTTTTCTACCACGATCAATGTATTTCTTCCCATTTTCAACCTAGATTTTCGTCAGGCTGTAGATCTTTGAGTACGAGCCATTTACCGCTTGTACTTTAGATTATTTTGTAATGGTAAATTACCACGGTATGACGGGGGTAGTTTGGCCAACTCGATCGACTTGATTCAAAAGGCAACAAACTAACAGTCAACGGACCACGCATCGAGCGACATGGCAGATTCAAGCTTACAGAATATCTCTCTATCCTACAATTAACTGAAGATTTATCAAAACTGCAAGGAATTCGCCAGTCTCTATCTATTCCTCACGCTTTGCAATTGAGCGCGCACTCATTCCATTATCGTTTCCCATCATTACCTCTATGATCACCCAGTATATAGTGATTAGGGCTATTTCCATTAGTTGGCGAATCCCATGTTTCATTTATTTATGTCACTTTAAACGTATAAACATCCTCGTAGCGAAATCATCTTCCCGAAATGGGGCTGATCACTCTCAACTTATTATGCTTTGAGAGCCCCGCGGTGCGTGGCGCTAAGTGAAATCCTACTCTCGATGTTGGCCCTCGGAACAAAATATCCAGTTTTGAGGACTCACTTGACCAGGGAATGGTTAGTTTTCAGGCTGGCGTACGAAAGGTAAATAGGCCCCTAACATAATTTTGCATGGATACGTCAGAATGAGCCAAATCTAAGTATCAACGATGTAAGCGCTATCCTCACGGGGTTTACGGGATGCGCAAGAGTCGCAGACTGTTGACATTTATCTTGACGATATACCTCCTCAGGAGGTGAGTTACGCGCTTATGAGAACATTTCAATAGCTCGTATTTGACGGATGAAGAGGATCACTCAAGAAGGACTCCAGCCAGTCGGGGAGAGGAAGACGAGACATGTATAATGTGATGATCGTTAGTACGGAACTTAGAATAGCCGACTGGGATATGAGGTTGTTCGTTGTTTGTGCTGCCTGAAATGAACTTGAATGTTGATAACCCTTGTGAATGCGATCCGCGTACTCGAAAAACGACTGATCACGCTCAAATGCTGAACGCACGAATAGATGAGTGCACGGGAGAGATATCCCAAACGCAAAGACGATAAAGACGTCCCTCAAGAATAGACCAAATTTTCGGGAACTAGGTTCATGCGTGAGAATCAGCTTTCGTAGCGAAGTCCGACAAGCGAGTTTCCCAGCGCATACATACTACATTTGGCGTGGGGATATATTACTTAGCCCAGGGGTTTGAATTGCTTACGTAACGATTATAAGCCTCGAATGTCTTCAGAAAGCATCGCAAACAATCGTTAGTTTCCGTCGAAAGTCAATTTTTGCTTCTAATAATTTAACTCAAATGTGAATTAAATCCTCAACGCGATCCGACAATAGAGTATCGGTCGGGATGTATCATATTTGGGGCTCGGTTCCTAAAAGCGCATATCTGGACCACCAAACACACCCTGCTTTCTCAATTGCCACCCCAGATCCTGCGTCAGTTCGAGTCGTAGGATAATTTGAATCAGTGTTTTTTCATTCGCGTTCTTAGGGTAGTACCATCGTTGTGGGAACGCCGCGGGTCTCCTGAGCGCGAGAACGGAAGAATATTTTTGCATTAATCAGCTCATTCGTAGTAGTAATTCAGGATCTTCCAAAGTTAAATGTGACCGCGTACGAACTCGAAAAAGTTCAACTATAATGGTCCATACATTTCATGTTCGTCATTTATTGGGCTTGGGAAGACTAGCGAGACAGGCTTTCTATAAGTTCCGATCGTTCGGGAACATAGCAGCGATATGTGTGAATTGGGGCAAGGTAGTTGTATTCATTTCAGAAGAGACGATCTTAGAGGGAGGGTGGTCTGCATAACCCAGGTGCGTCGGTACAAGTGTCAGGAGCAACTTGCTGTAGAGGATCAAAATCTCTCGGGAACATCGAGAGGGATCCTCTCTAATATGAGACCTAGACGGAAACAGAAGCAGATATAGACTTCACAGAACATAGTGTAGCTACGTGGAGAGCGATCGTTGGTTTCCCTAGGTGTAAAGTGTTCGGAGCTGTCCGTAGTAATACTTCCGAAGCTTGCAATTGAATTGTAACATTGAGCAAATGTTGAACCCTCTCCTAGCAAGAGTTGTCGCAACAAGAACTATTTATGCGATGCATGGGGTGATAGTAGCATCCCGGAAATCGGTCGGGGTTTACCGCTTCGCCGTCATGTCGCATCATATGGCACGTATCTTCGTAACGACAAAAAGATTCTTGATTTTAATTTTTTGTTTAAGAAAGAACTCGATGGTGCTGGTCACTATGCCTGGCCCCGCTCCTTTCACCAATTGCGCCTTTCCAAGAATCCCGACACCATAGCGAATTTACATATGCTAAGATAGAAGGCTACCGACCATACATATATGGATTTCGTTAATGGTAAGGTCGGTCGAATAGTACATAAGGAAAACCGACTACTGAACGCGAGGAAGCTCAGCCTTGAATTGAGTAACGGGTTATGAAACTCGATCAGTAATTTAGATATGGAAGGTAGGCGGTGGTGCGTCGGCCCGACGGCGGACGGCGCTAAGAAATTGGATTGGGATAGTGTTTTCATCCAGTTCAATTAGGCTGAAGTCTCTCATTGTGATGCTGGACATAAGATTCATTGGAAGCTGCAAAAGATACAATAAGGAACATATTCGGGGACTACATCACATGAAACGGATTCTAATGAGCCGGAAATACTGGAACAAGTCTTCATTATCCAACTGGAAGAGCACCGGGTTAGCTTCTGAGCGCGCAATAAATTTAAACAAATACATACCCACCTTTCAGAAGTCATTCGGAGCGAGCTTGCGCGCATGCAAAACCTGACCAAGATGGGTCCGCATATACTCCATCCCTTTCCTCCGACGGCTAATCAGCTCCTTCACCATATTCACTGGGCTATTCGAGAATTCACAGTCGGCGTAGTCCGGGTGGTACACGGCTAATGCTTCACGGTCCGTTGGCGTAACAAACCCGTCGCTCTGGACACTGAACTCCTCTCCCTCGTGGTCACGAACCTCCAGGTAGATACCCAGGAGGGCGCAGAGCATGCGATATTCTTCGTGGTCTTCTAGGTACAGCTGACCGGCCCACAGGTTCAGCTGTATCTGGGTGAATGGGGGCGGAGGAGACCAGGCTGTGGGAGGTAGTGGCGGTATGGAATAGAACCGAAGATCGGAAAAGGACTTCATAGACTGGGTGACTCGAGGAGCATAAACGTGCAGTCGTACAAATTCACTGTTTCGGATTAGGGGAAGGAGCTCGTTGACCTCGTAGGGGCTCAAAGCCACTAGCGCTCCGTTGGATCCAGATAGAACCCAGTTCAGTGGTCGCATATGGTCGGTCAGCCGGTCGAGTGATGAGTTGGCGAGGGTCCTGTTATAATCAACTGTGGCGAGCAAATCACCAGATAAAGCGAAAAGGCCCTCTGAGTTCATGGCGCACAGGGGAAGGAATAGGGGGACGAAGCAAGCGGAATGCTCATAAATGTCACCAGTGGAAACGAAGGAGACAAGCTCTTCATGGATGGAGTGCGAAGCGGGCCAGGATTTTGGTGGTCGTTCAATTTGGCGTTCGCGTTCGACCTCGTGATTAACTTCGCGCTCTTGCTCCTCGTCCATCCCAGGATCTTCCAGGTTTCCAACTCCCAACAGGTCCAACCTCCTACGTAGGCTCGGAATGCTGCGAGCGAGGATGGTGAAATTTCCAGACGACCCCGACGCGAGACCGTGTATGCCGTACATGTCTTCCAGCGCTCGGGACTCGGGCGTCGTCCACCCTTCTTTGAGCACGGAGATATCTTTTGTTTCAATATATTGCCGTTCCGCCTCGTCCCTACGCTTGTACTCAACGCCCTGCTGCGCCCAGTGGGAGATGTGGTGTCGAAGATCCTTGCAGGTTTCGAGCATTGCCCACCGAAGAATGTCCAACGCATCAACTGTATCGCCAGGTTCCAAACAGGCAGCTTTTCGTATTTGGCTATCGATCTCGACCGGTGCAAAGAACATCACTGATTGGCCATGTCCGAGCTTGCGCATGCGCATACACCCTGCAAACCCCATTAGGACACGTTAAAATACAATCAAAGCAGCACTCACCCTGTAACAGACGGTCCTTCGTCACCTTTGGTCCGAGAGTAACGGCTGCACGAGTGTGTTTGGGTAGCTTCAGATCCGTGCCGCGCGTATGACCGTCGTCAAGATACACGATGCACTTATCGAGCTGCTGAGCGAAGGGCGAGGAGACTAGGGGCACGGCCATGCCGGTCTGGGGGAGCACTAAGAGCTCATCTTTATCACTGAAAAACACCGCTGCAGAGATGTCCGGTCGCTCCTTGAGCCAGCACCTGACCAGATCCTCGTTCTTGAGCTCGAGCATCTGAGCGCCGACGTCGAGCAGCACTCGTATCTCGGGATCCTGCTTCACGAGTAGCTTAAGGAAGTCCTTCGCAGAGCAGGTTCCACCGTTTGGACCCCGGGTGCAGGCATAGTGGTTATTTTCGGGCTGTAGCAAATAGCTGAGAACGAGAGCATTTGTGCTGGACTGCTTGACAGGATCCGCCTGAGTGATTGACGTCGGAAGCAGATACTGGCTGTCGTTTGTGCCGCTGAAGCCTGTGGTGACGTGACCCTTGACCTGGGCGATGTCCCATCCAGAAGTGGCGAGTTTGTAAGGAAACTCCTTCGCCTCCTTGGGGAACACAACGGACGACAAGTAAAAGTTGACGGTAGTGACGTTCTGAGAGAAGGCGGGGATGAGTTCTTGCGCAAACTGCTCGCGGTCCTTGACATTGATACCGTCGAGGTGCCGGAGGTCATGAGGTATCGCATCGTTGCTGCGCACCCATTGCTCATACTCCAACGCTGGGTTGTCTAATTTGTACAACAACTCGAAACAAGTGTCAAGCTGCGCATCGGTTAAGCCCTGGTAGTAATAGCTGAGGCACGTGAGCACGACGGCAACGTCTGGGTGGCCAAACTCGGCTCTCAAGCTCGGAATGTCCTATCGACAGAATTAGTGACTACCAAAAAAATTCTAGATAAATACTTACTTTGGCGTGGTATGGGACGGCTAGGAGCGAACGGGTTGGATCTAACCCGTAATTGACTCGATAGAGCTTGTCCTTGAGAGCGAACACCAGTATTCCCGATGCGAGAAGACCACGGAGTAAAAGCATTCCTTTCCACAGGGAGGAGTCGCATCCGCCCTTCAGTGATTCGTATTCGTACTCCCCAAGATCTTTCTCTGTCAGGAAGCGAAGAGCCGTCGCGCGCACGCTGGGGGAGAGTCGAACGAAGTTGAGGTTAGGCACTCGGCCATCCAGTGCGTCCTTTGCAACTGAAAGTACGAGCTGATCCACTGCATCCTTGGCGTCAGGCATAATTTGGATGAATGGGAATCGTCCGCCTAAGTCAGTCTCGTATTTGAAGCTATCGATGAACTGGTCCTTGAGCGCTGACACGTGACGAGCAACCAAGGATAGCATCTGTTGAGTGGTCGTCCACCGATCCGGGTGATCCTCGAGAGGTTGCTGCTGCCCGACGGTGTACACCAGCTGGTATCGAACGTGTAAAATTTCGTCGCTCTCGTCTAGTATGTCGCGCGAGTGCATCGTTAGCCAGTCTTCTATGCCTCGCAACCAGTAAGCGACATTTGCGTCCTGTTTCTTTGACGTAGACACAAGTCGGTCGATGCTCATCAGCTTGAAAGAGAGTATGTGCTCTGGTTGGACGAGTAGAATACCGCCCTCGCGCATACACTCGTTGTACATCTCCCGGACTCGGTGAGCTTCCGCGTTCCCAATGCGGAGATGACGCCCGAATGGAAGGTAGTATATCCGCCGACCCGCTAGTCCGGCGAGGCGACTGACGAGGAGCTGGAACATCTGCCTCCAGAGTGGTTTGAGGGCGACAACTCGAACAAGGCGAGTGGTATCTGCCAGGGTTGCAGCGACGATGGGGACGATGACCGAGGACTTCCCTTCTCCCATGTTGAGCTGAAGGGCGGTGTTCGCCTCCGAGGAAGGGGAGATCATCTCGTGTGCGACCTTGGATTGTAAGTCCCGCGCACGGAAGTTGCCATCGATCTAGAAGGGATCACATCAGCGCCCTTCATATAACTTCTTGTCTCTAACTAACCTGTACCAAGAGCCAGTCGGCGCCATGGGATGCCACATTTGGGTCTGCGCCCTCAATATCTAACTCCTTGAAAAAATCCTCGCGCTTGTCTTCATGAGCTAGTCGAACTAAGTGTTGTGCGCGCTGATATTCCACGAATGCTCGAGCATACCCCAGCATCACCTCCTCCCAGTCCTTGGGTAGGGATGGGCGACACCACAAGGAGAGTCTGCAAAGTATCGCACGTGGGGCGAGGCGAGGCCAAACACCAGCTTCTGACACAATTTGCTCAGCTCGTGTCGAGGGACCCAAACGTTTGCAGATATCCGCAAGGATAGCATTCATATGCTCTCGAGACGATTGAAAAATTTCGTAGAGGGCTTCAACTTCTGGTAGGCGACCGGGCAACACTACCATCTTGGCCGCTGCGAGGTCAGCCCGACTCGCTTCCAGATCTTTTCCGTAGCGAGGGTGCAACGGATGTGCATCGCTATTTCGAAACTCGGCTAAGAGTGCTTCAAGGCGAGAGGTGTCGGCAGGATTTCCCATCGATTTGGAAACGGTGAATCTTGGTTGGGGGGCGGACGCCGCAAATTCCAGGCACCCGCGCGAGCGTAGCAAGCTCTGAGGCGAGATGGAGGCAAAAGGCTCGGTCGAAAGGTGCTGTTGGTTGGTGCAAACTTTCACAGGGGGCAAGACCGGTGCATCAAGACCAGACGTAGTGGATTGAGTCGTTAAAATGGTTTCCACATGTTGCAAATGGGTGCGGAGCTCGCGGTTCCTCGAGCAGCTCGCAAAGTACTGGCGAATGGAGGCAAGGCACGTTGTAGTATTGAACCAAAGGGAATAGTCGTTGAGCACTTGTGGTTGTGTATCGGGCAATTGGTCCATGAGGCGGGTAACGAGTTGGGGCGTCAGCGCCGAAATCTGACTGCTGTGGTACTGGAGCTTCCTCTTTTTAAACGCTTTCTTAGCCTCATTTGTTTGCTTAGGCAGACTCCCTGCAGGACTGCCGTCCACGTCCCGCACGGATTTTGACACGATTTGTTCGACGCGACGCCGGGTGGGCTCGTATTTATCGGCAAGTTGGTAGGTTGAATGGTTTGGTGGCGCTAGGTCGCGGAACGCTGGATTCGTTGCAAATGCTATCAAGGCGAGTAGTAGATTTTTGGGCAATGTACTACTGTAGGTTGCGCTTGCCAAACACATAGCGAGTTGGTGCTGGTTTCCAGACGTATTGGCTCGACGGCAGAGATTGTAGATTGAGAGCCAGGATGCCGGAAGATCAACCTCCAACCATTTGGGGCTGTAGGTCAGGCTAAGGGCTTGAGACGGTCCTGTCAAACTACCCCAAGACTCTGCCAGAGATACAAGGTTGCAGGGCGTATATGTAGCCTGGTTCCAGCGAAGGTAGGCGAGGCTTGAGGCCCAGAGCGCAGCGTGTTCAGCCTGTGCCCGCTTTGTGGCACTGCAGTCCCGTCCGGTGTATGCCCGGTCGCGCCTGTCTTTCTCGTCTAGTATCGTTGGAAGTCGTTCAGTGGTTTCAGGCGGGTAGTACATCTGCGACCGATGAGCCGCGCGCTCAAGCAACGTTTTATCGAGCTTCGCTGCAAAAGACAAAGGTTCGAAGTTCAGAGGATGAAATAGGAGAAGACCATCGGCTCGACGCAAGATAGACTCGGCCGCAGTCGCAAACGCGTAGTGTTGAGACAGCGGCGACAAATCCGCCCAGTGGACCGTCTGCATAGACCGCAGGTGAGCAGGATAGTACTCGCGCGTCGGGGTTAAGGCTCCGATCAACTTCAGCAACCCGGCCTGTTCCTTAGTGATCTGCTCGAACGATGAGGTTGCAGGCTCCGACAACTCGTATAGCGCCTCTTCCGTGCCTGTCCGACCAGTCAACGGGTCCGAAAGACAGTGGCTGGTGAGTGCATGAAGGTAGATCTTGAAGAGTCGACTAGTGAGTCCGGTGGTGGACGCGAGGTAACGCAGGTCCGTGTCAACTTTGTACTGATGGAATCCAACCTCTTGACTTGCGCCGACGTCAATGCTGACTGAGACATGATATTCTTGAGTCGAGAAGCGGACGGATCCGTTTGGAATGAGAACAGTGCGAGGCTGGGGCAGATTCCGAGCGGCCGTATCTTTGGAGCGCAGCAACAGTTGGTTCCGCAGTCCTAGCATGGTGCCCGATGACTGGTCTTCGTCGATAATCTGGCCACGCATGTTATGGGACTCTATATCTCCCTCGTTGTTGACGAAAAACGACAGCTTCATACGAGGTAGCTCGATATTTAGTCTCCGCTCGTCCGAGTAAATGGCGTGAAGGTGGTGAGGGGTCTCAAGGGGCGCAAGCCGGCGGGAGATGGATCGAAATAACGAGCTATGCACGTCGACGAGGAAGGAGGAGCCCGCCTCAGTGACGAGTTGCATGACACGGTGGGTGTTGGATGAGAGTTCGAGCCGCCAGTTCTGAGTATTTATTTCCCAAGGCTCAGTGAGCGGGCGAAACTCGATGACCCTAGACTCCAAGTCAGCCCAGTGGTGATAATCCGACGAAAAGAACAATGGAAGATCGTCGGCGAGGATCGTGTGAGGGATGAGTTCGTATGTCCGCCCGTCTTTCTGAGCTTGGATTATTAACGATTTCGAACCGGTTATCAATGCAAAGGAGATCTGTGTGCCCCCTATGTCAATAGCCGATACAAACCACCCCCATTCACATGCATACATACCCGGTAGTCCTTGACACGCGTGCGTGTGGTGAACACCATGCCGGGTAGACTTGCGGGAGCCACATCCAATACTTTCTGTTCGGAGATAGAAGTTATACTTTCAACCGGACGATTGGGCGGACGGGCATACCTGACCAAACAACCGAGTGTACAACGGGTGAGAAACATACTCTTGAGGTAAGCGTCCCAGCGGTTTTCCGTCAATAAGAAGGCGGCCTTCGAGTAGGTTGAGATGAACACTCTGTCTGCCCCTTGCCCCAGTCGTTGTCGATACCCATCGAGAGTTTGAGCCTAGTAAATGCGTCCACCCAACAGCACTAGCCTGATAGTCTGGCCAAAGTCGTGCAACCGCTGGGTCTAAAAGTTGGGGATTCTGGCTAAGGTGGTACAGTATCACCGGCAGAATTTTGTGTGCTAAACGTCGATCACGGCAAAGCAAGGTTCGAAGCGAACGAGGGGATTTGTCGAGATTGGGGGGCTGGTTATCAAACAGATTTATGGAGCAGGTGATTAGAATTGAGAAGTCATCCGTGGTCGAGAGCAGCGAGGCTAGATGACCTGGGTCGACGTCGTACGTTGAGCGACAAGTCGCCGCCATTTCACATATTCGCTCCTGGTAGTCCAAAATTTGGGAGTCGATTTCGGCGTCTTGCAGTTTTGCCAAGAGGTCCTGGAGCCACCGTAAAGCAACATATCGGGCTGCTCGTAGGAAGGCATAGGCCTCTTGATGCACGGTAGGATCATTCGTAGCTGCGAGCAACCTTGCGACGAGCGTGACTTTTGGTATATTATCAGAATTCCGTTTCTGCGTAAACGATAAAAGCAACGTACTAATGGTCCTTACGGAGGTTGCTTCCAACCAGTTCGCTTTCACGCGTTGAAGCAGACGAAACGACTGAGCAACCAAAAGTTGGCCATAATCTTTGTTTTCAAGCTCCATATGCCAGTCCCGAGAGTGACAGTTCTCGTCTAGAGGGCCGATTTGCCAAGCTGCTTGAGTATGTAATATGTTGACCTCATCGCGGCTAAACGTCAACAAATTCTCCTCCAGTCCCCGAACGATATTCATCCATTGCAGCCGAGGGCCACTACGAAGGGTCCCAAAAGCGATATGCTCATGCAAGCTAAGATCTTTAGGACAATCGTATTGATCGGCAACGACCTGATTCGTCGTATGGCCAGTACCCTCAATGGCGTACCGCAGATGTCGGTAAGGTCCCTGCGTTGGAAAATCTAGAGTCCCGTACTTGACAAACGTCGTGTTCGTAAAAGGTCCAGTAACCCAGGTTTGTGTGCTTGAGTTAAAAAGTCTGTAGGATAGACCGTTGTTGACACAGACCGCGGTTTCGTAAGCTGGAATCTTGGTAGAGGAATAATGCGAGCGGATGAACGATCTAGAGGACGAGGCCAAAGTGATGGCGCTAGCGCAGCTACGAAGGCCACCTGACCATCGACTAAGCCCATCATATTCAGCGAGCGTACAGTGTGGGCTGGCACCCTTGGTTTGGTCTGAAGACCCAATATCAAAAAGGATTTTGTAAGTCTCGTCTCGCCAGATACGGATTGCGTCAGGGCAAGCAAGTTCGAAAACCGCTGCCTCGGCACTTGTCTGCGAGGATGGAAGTGGCCACTCAAAAACGGTAATCTTCATGGTAGATGCCTGCTTAGCAAGCAAACACTTCCGACACTTGCCAGCATGCTGTAATTTTCCCTTGCGAGTAGTCGTTTGTTCGTGCTCTAGTAGATCTGCTTCATCCACAAGCCTGGTGTGCTCCTCGTTTTTACGTCGCATCTCCTCCAACTTTGCTGCCCGCTTGGATTGTGCTTCCCATTCAATCATCTGTTTGAGCTGCTGATGACTAGACGACTGGCGGAAATATCGCACGGGCAGGCAATTGTCGGTTGCTTTGTCAGAGAACACTGAGCCCCTGCCCGTCTGTCGAGCGGCAGCGTGTCGATAACGGAGGTGTCGCTGGACCCTCTTGGCTTGCTTGATGTGAAGCTCGGTGCGAAGCAATAATGAATCCACGAGCTCCTCCCCGATTTCGGGAGAATAGTCAAAGAGCATTGGACATTGCGATGTTGCGAGTCGGTCGAGTGCGACCCACAGCTCCAGAATAGTCAACACCATGATGGACCTATCGGAGGCGTCTACAGTATATTGAGAGAGTGCCAAGGAGGTGTATTGCTGGAGGCAGGACGCGATGATACCGCAGGCAGACGGGTTTTCCAAGTTACCGACGGTCCATGCTAATAGATGATTATGAACCGATTCCTCAAAGTCCAACAGTGCGATATTCGAGTCGGCGGAATACGCGGCCGACAACGTGTTGTGTTCGAAGACTGAAAAATCTCGAACGCTGATGTGTCTAGGGCGGTGGCTCGGGCGGAAGCGAGAGGGCGTTTGGGTGTCCGAGCGTCCTCGGAAGACCTCTCCGAGATAGCCGCGAGACTTCGGTAAAGTGTGGTTGATCGACTCCTCGAAAGTATAGGAGGCGGGATCCCAGGGTGGCGACCTAGTCTGGGCCAGCTGCACTTCGCCCCATCGACGCTGTAGGACCTCTTCAGTTTCCTTGGCCACGGCTTGGGCAAGACTAACAAGGAACTCTGGCGCCGAGTCCTGAACCTTGAAGAGTCGCCGAGCCATCTTTACACGCATTGCAAAGAGTAGGTCGCTTGAGAATGATGGATCACCAATAGCATGACGCAGAAGCTCGGCTTCGAAGTAGATCATAAAATGCTTGTAATCGGCCGCGGAAGGAAGGGATGTTTGCAGAGCGACTCGGACGATGAGCCATGTCAAAGATCGATGCCATGGTTTGTAAGTTTTGTTCCAAAGGATTTCGTCGGCGATTCGTTTGGTCACTCGACGAGGTTCGACTTCTTTGCCCATGCCGCGGAGGATACCGATAAATAGCTGAGAAATATAGTGTGGGTGGGCTGATTCGCGGACTTCGACCACCTTAGAACCGGCCTTCGTAGTCGTCGCTGCGGACTCTTTCAGAACGTCGTTATCCATTCGCACCAAAAAATTGGCAATTTCGGCGGGAAAACCCGAATCTTCGAAGATTGTATTAGGGACTTCGACAGCTCGCCCGGGGAACGAACGAGCGATTTTGGTGGGAATGGACATCACATCCCCGTTCGGCGCCTGAATCTCGAAGATTTCAAAGGTGGTCACCACGGATTGTTTTCGAATAAGTACTGCGCAGTTTTGTGCGCGTATATGCAAAGCAAGAATTTCTAACCAAAAAACATATCTGTTAGCATGACGTTGAGCTGCTGGTGAACAGAATTTACGTACCCCCAGTTTCCATTTGAGACAAAGCCTCCTGCAAATGATCGGCCCTAAGAGACGTGTCGAGGACTTGTGTGACTTGAGACAGCATCTGATATATGTGATCCCATGCTTCCACTGCGTCTGAGTCATGATCTAGGTAGGTTTCTATCGAAATTTGGACTAAGCGCACGAGCTCGAAGTCGATCCTACGCTGCTCCTTGTCTTCGGGAGCTTGCTGAGGCAGTTTGGGGGGTAGGAATACATGGTGTATAACGTCCTGTAAGATCTTGTGTCTAGAGGGTGCCATGCTGTCGTGGTGGGAAAGCGAGTGTGAGAACGCGGGGGGTCGAGGGTTTTAAATGTCACGCCACGTAGCCACAGAGTGACTGATCATCAATTTGCAATTACCTCGTTGCCCTTTATAAGCCCAATTAGGAAAGTATCAACTTACGATAGCAGCGATATTGTCACAGCACTCACGCGGTGTGGTTTATCGAGTTGCAAAGGTACTACTCGCAAATTTCCGGCCTAATACGGATGATAGGATACGGTATTTGAGTCGGAGAGTTCGGAAAACATGATGGAAATTCTGATACTTTCTACAAATAAGAGACCCAATATAGCCGAATGGGAACGGGGGAAGAAAAAGGTTGTAAATTGTCGTTTTAATCATTTGAGTATTGCCGAGAGGTGGTACTAACGCCAATGCGATGCTCAAGAGATTATATATAGTGAATGGGTCGAGACAATTTAGTGAATGTAAGTAACGCTGTTTAACGCCGTCCTTAACCAGAATAAAGCAGAGTCGTGGACGTGCACTCTCTTTCTTGTTCTAACTTGGCTCGCTAGGCCATGTCTCGTCATCGGGCTATTCTTTGCTACGATTTTAAATACACGGGCTCCCTAGATATGGTAAATACCCGAACACATGGACACGTGAGATAGATTTCCCAAAGCATAGATCGTGGTTGCGCGAGGAAAGAAAGGTGTAAACACTCAGAAATTAGGTTTACCTACGTGCAGTCGGATCTCACTGTCAAATCCCTTAGCGCATATATAGTGCTTTTGGGGGCCGAGGAGGGACGATCTTTGATGGGCTCCTACTCATGCCGGACCTCCTTGATAACCTTGCCTTATAACTTCATAATTGTTTCATAATCAACCATATCTCACTTAACGTGGAGTTTGAGTCACCCGTGATTTGCCACCTATCAAGCGTTCACCTAACCGCGGCCCGACCCAACCAGACCCCCCTGAGCGCCGTTGGTAAGTATTATAAAGAACCTTGTCACAGGTGTATACCACAACTCGCTGGTGTAGTGGAGTAATTCAGGCCTACATTGTTTCGAAGAACTCCACCACGCGCCACACGACGATATCTACACTGTTAGAACCGTGAAAGTGAATGTATCTGTTAGCAAAAACATAGACTATTTTCTCCGTTACTATATCAATTACCGCTGGCGTTCGAGGAACGGCGAGGATTAGACCAGAGCTCTATACCTACATGTCCAGAATTCTTATATAGTTCTACAAGCACGTCGTCACAATAACGGAAGCAGGTCGTAGCGTCATCCATTCCACTTGCGAGGACGAGACGAAACCTTCTGTGGCGGAAAGTAAAAGCGCATACACCCTGTAATAAGCTAGACGAAGATGATATGTGTAGTGCAAATTAGTAGAATTGTACAACCCAAGGAGACCGTTCGGGTCGTACGCGCAAGCAGGTTGTTAACCTTTAGCGATAGGTCGGGAGACTAGATTTTACAAGGAGAAAACTTCGAAAATTCAAGGAAAGCGAGGATTATGTTCCTTGAGAAGAGATGGAGAGCGAAGCTGCAATATTAATGCGGTGAATTTTATCGATTGGCTCATTCACAAGTTACGATCGCTTGCGGCTATGAGAGTTACTTATGACGAGAACAAGGAAATGACCTTCCGTTGTGCAGATGCGATCTTTGGAAGACCGATGATACGGCACAGACGCCCCGAAAGGAAGTGGAATGGGTAAATGCTATCAAACTCGCGAAAACATTTAGCGGACACCGCGAGTCAGCCGAGGTTCGCCTTGTAACGATGGGACCAAGCTAAGAACGGGAGCAGACGCGAACGCGGCGAGATGTGGCATATCTGTGAGGCAGACAGCCCGAAAAGACCTCCAAGTTGCATAAGTGTAGAATATCCGAAGCCTAGAAGTTACTCTGGTATAGTCGCACAAGTAGAGGTACAATTAGCAATGTAGCGCCACACGGGCAACAAATCGCAGAAGCCAACGAACATCTATTTGTCCGGCCAGCCCGAGAGTATGAGAGTATGAGAGTTTTGTCCAGGGACGCTGATAGTCGCACCCTGAATCGGGAGGCTGTGGGTTAACCCGAAGAGTGATACTCCTGATCGTCGTGGTGAAAGAAAACCAGGCAGGTAGGTAGTAGCGCTAATAATAGGTTGGTAGAAATGGTAGGGCGATCCTATTGCCGACTGCATGATATCTCGGAGGGATGGATAATTAAAGCTCAGAGTCGGCGTGGACAACTGGGGGGTTTCTTCGGTTTGGTTACGCGAGCCGTTCCCGGTCCAAGCGGCGTCCAAACTCTGACAAACAAGGTCATTCAAATCACGTGATAGTTCGACACATTGGTTTCTCCACACCATTGACGCAAATTACCGGTTTTTGAGCATTGAATGAAATAAGAGCATCAACGCAACCGCTTCGAACACTGTTCGGCATAATTCTCTCTTTGGTTCTCTCTGAATTTCCATGGATAATCTCGAACCACTCGTTTATGACTGTTTATCGCGTTGTGGCTCGAACCGGATTCCATTGGTGCTCGGCAACCTTTCACCCCCCATTATTACTCACAGCTCAGATCTTATTATCAAACTAAGCTTCTGGGCTGCCTTTCGTTAAGGAAACGACTCTTCGTGCGCTTCAGCATCTTTGAGTCAAGATTAGTGAGACAGCGGGGCCTGGTGTTCTTGGCATTCGAACTGGCGAGAGCTGTCTCTTCACACGACACCAGACTTTCCAAGAGAACGAATACTCCTGTGGATTAATTCCAGTTCTGGTGGCTGCGTTTGTAAACACGAACTTGGCTCCCTGGCACGGTGGAGCTACTCAGGTGGATTTGCGTCGAAGTGAAGGAGTAGCAAAATTTGCCTCTGAACCATATATAGATGGAGATTCAGGTGGGTTGTAAATTCCGGGGTTGATGGCGATGGAGGTTTCTCGGGAGGCAGGGAGCCATTAAGTACCATTGCAAACATTTGTGTTTACGATGGGTGTAGTGAAGTTGCTATGGGCGTTTCCTCATTCTTAGGTACATTTTTTATATGTTCAAGGATAATTTAGGTTCGTTGCTCGCAAACGCCAGAATCACCGCCGTCCTTCCTTCCCTATCCGCCACAATGCTATTCCATGGCTGTAGTAAGTTTCTTGTAACACGATTTGGAATAACAAAGCTAAAACTCTCACATGGTCCCTTACGTTTATTACCGCTCTCCTCTCAGTCCCCCTCGACTCAGATTTGTCCGCCCCCTGAGCCCTAGCTGACCAGCCAAATCGATGCGAATTTATTTTAATTTAGGCCTTTTTTTAAGCCCGAGAACTCTTTGGAGGACAATCAGAGCTGGTCGAGGATTACAGTGCTTCTCCCCCTGCCCGGCGTGCGACGTACCGGTTAATGGACGAATGTGAAATAGCGAGTGTTAGGCCCGCTCGACTGTGGACGCGGTTACGAGTTAACTAGGGGAGTGTGAGGTCTTCGGTCGAATTAGGTTGTAATTTCTCGTTGTCACCTTCGAATAATAAAATTCATTGAAAACCGCAAAATATATAACATGTGAAACAGATACAAATGTGTCAGAATTACCAGAGTAAGAGCTTGGATTTAGCTTCTAGAAGGTCTAATTAGTTTCTGAGCACGCAATCAATCCAAACAGGTTCGCTCACATTTCAGAAATCATTGGGAGTGAGCTTGCGCCCATGCAGAACCTGCCCAAGATGGGTTCGCACATACTCCATTCCTTTCCTCCGACGGCTGATGAGCTCCCTCAACATGTTTGTTTGGCTGGTCGGGAACCCGCAGGTGGCGTAGTTCGGATGATGCACGACCAGTACTTCGCGGTCCACTGGCCTAACAAACCCATCGCTCTGGACGCTGAGATGTTCTGCTCCTTGACCACCAGCTTCTAAATAGATACCTAGAAATGCGCAGAGCGAGCGGTACTCCTCATAGTCTTCTAGATACAGCTGACCAGCCCAAAGGTTCAGTTGTATTTGAATGAGCGATGACGGAGGGGGGCAACTGGTGGTCGGCAAAAGGGGCACAGAATAGAACTGAAGATTGGAAAAGGACTTCATGGACTGGGCCACTCGAGGAGCGTAGACGTGAAGCCGTACAATTTCGCTTTTTCGGATCAAAGGAAGAAGCTCGTTGGCTTCGTAGGGGCTCAAAGCCACAAAGACTCCGTTGGGCCCAGATAGAACCCAGTTTAATGGACGCATATAGTCGCTTAATCCTTTAGATGATGGTTCGGCGACGGTTTTGCTGTAATCAACTGTGGCGAGCAAGTCATTCGGCCAAGCAAAATGGCTCCGTGAGCTCACGCCT
>JANWGL010001138.1:0-12012 GCA_025200755.1 Ceratobasidium sp. C01
CCGCCTCTGAGATTAATTACGACGTTAGGCTTGTGGGTGCAATTGGCGGAGCTCGAGTACTCACGAAACGTGAGCCCCTGAACACAACGAGCTAGAACCGAGGTAAGATACTCCGGCCGGGCGCTGACTAGCATCCCCACGAAGTTGGTATAGGCAAGAGCGAATGCATCGTCGAGTGTAACCCATGGTGTACCGAGTACGGCTTCGACTAATGGTGCGTGCGCACGCTCCAACGAAGATACGACGTGCGACAAAGCCAAAACCCAAGAGCGCAATTGAGATGCGGAGCTTCCGCCGGACTCGACGAGCTTAGCGGGGTTGAACTGGCCTACAAGTTCCTGGAACGGCGCCGAGTTACCCTATGATCGTTCGAGCGCCGCTGGTCAGCAACAGACATATCAAAACAATAGGGTCAGACTCACCCTAACTCTCTCTTTCAAAGCGTTCTTGACAAACGCAAGATACATGTCTTTGCGAAATGAATCATTCTGTTTAAGACTCTTGGCATAGGGAGAACCAGTCCGTCCAGACTTGGTGGCTACGTCGTCGAGGTCAAGGCGACGCTTGCGAGACTCGTCGCGCGGCGTCATGGGCGCCTGCTTCTTGACGTGGTAGCGCGTGTGCTGGTCGGCGAGTGACTTGGTCGACGGGACATGAGCTGGAGGCTTCATCGTAGGTGAGCACAAATTATTCATTGCAAATTGAACATCCTTTCAGGGCTCACGTGACCCCACTTTCGGTTCCGTTAAGTACGTCAGTGGAGTGCATATACTTAGCCCACTCCAACAAGTCTCCAACACTTACAGCACCCAATTAACTAGGAGTCGGTCTGACGTATGTCATGACGAAGTAGATCTATTCTTGCGGCTCCGCACCAGGTATAAATCTACTGGCTGCTCGAGCGGAGTCGCACTCACACAACTTACCATCCACACATTTACTCATACCAAACACAACATGCCTCTTTTCAAGAAGAACCACGATGTGAGTGTCCGTTGCCCGCAACACGGCAGATTTATCGAACATTCTTTTATGCAGAATAACGTCGGTAACACCAACCCCGCCTACCAGTCTGGGATAGAAAACGACCCCGCATACAATTCCGGTGTCGGTGCTGGCGCCAATGACCCATCTTATGGTGGCGCTACTGGTTACGGCGGCACCACTGGCAACAGCGGATATCCCTCCGACCAAGGCGCGTACGCTGGGGGTCCTCAGCAAGGCGTCACCCACCCATCTGGCGTCGGAGCTCCCGTCGACAACTCCTATGGCAACCAGACGGCCACTACCCACCCTCACGGCCACCCCGGAACTGCGACTATGGGCGGTGCTGCTGTCGGCGCTGGTGCTGGGCACGAGCTTGGGGGGCACGCTGGACCGGGTGCTGCCGTTGGCGGCATGGCTGGTAACCACGCTTCTCACCAACACAACCAACCGACTACTGGCTACAACGACGGTTACAACGACGGGTATGGCGGCCAATCCGGTGCGATGAACACCAACACGTCTCACCACCCTATTCGTAATGACGTCGGCGGAGCGGCACTCGGTGCCGAGGCTGGTCATCATATGGGCGGCCACGCGGGTACTGGCGCAGCGGCCGGTGGATTCGCAGGCCACGAGCACGCGCAGCGCAACACTGGCGCTACCGGTACTACCGGCATGGGTCCCGGCACCGGCGTAGGTACCGGCATGGGTACCGGTACTGATATGAATGCCGGCGGAATGAATTCTCGGCAGGCCAAGTCGATGGAGATGAAAGGCAAGGCACAGCAGCTCGCCGGCATGGTCCTATCCTCTCAGTCGATGAAGGCTAAGGGGGCTGCCAAGGAGCAGGAGGCGGTTGCCTTGCGCCACCAGGGCGAGAACCTTGAGCAGGCAGAGCGCCATGAAGCATCGGCTCGGTTAGTACACCTGACAATAAATTATTATATTTTCAACTAAATCTTATTCTGATCCAGCCTCGCGAGGGAGCGGGCGGTTGCTCACGGCGCCCACCCCGACCACGGTGAGCTGGGAGGAGCCCGAACCCATTAAGTTTGCGCTCGAATAATTAGCATACCCCACTATCCCTTTGTATTAATAGCCACCTGATGTGAACTGTAGTTCTTAATTGATGTGCCGTTTGTGAAGTTAATGAGTTTTTGAACCGTAAGAACAATAAGGTGTGTGAGCGTCACCGTTGCTGCCTTGCGTCACCAAGGCGAGAACCTTGAGCAGGCAGAGCGCCATGAAGCAGCAGCCCGGTTAGTACACAATAAAAATGTGATATCCTTGACTAAATATTCCTTTTTTTAAAACTCTCGCAAGGGAGCGCGCGGTTGCTCACGGTGCCCACCCCGACCACGGTGAGCTGGATGGAACCCGAACCCACTAAGTTTCGCGCTCAAATAATTAGCATTTCCATACCCCTTTGTATTAATAGCCGCCTGACATGCTCTGTAATTCTTAATTGATGTGCCGTTTGTGAAATTAATGGGGTTTTGAACCGTAAGAACGATAAGGTGTGTGAGCGTCAGCGCCAAATCGGTGCCACCCAAATGTGACTGTGAAAGCAAGTCACGTGCGGGAGGTGTCGGGCCTGGCGCGCCCAATGGCCCTTTGTCTTTGATTGGCAAAAGAGTAGACGTTCGCTGTGGATTGGAATCGCGCTCAAGCTTCAATCACTCATCCCACTCTCTAGAGGCAAACATAGGCGAAACTCGATCAGAAGCACACTTGACTCTATCACATTCACTACCGAACTCCAACCTGCCTTTTCCAGACGCTCAACACGCTCTAGCCGCGCACAGCTCCGAAACTCCTGGTCCTATAACTCTCTCGTTGCAGCATGTCGTCCCGCAAGAGTCTCCCCTGCTGTTCCTTGTCGCTACTGTCCCGACTTTGCCGCGGACCTGTTTAGACTAATTACTTGCCTTGGAACTCTCGTCTGATCGGCGTCAGCGCCTGTCTCTGCGCCCACCTCAGCGTCACTTTTTCTCGCGTGCCGTATATAAGCAGATCACTGGTGGCCTTCGTTCGACATTCTATCCAGTGATCAGCACTCTCCAGGCATCGCAACCTATATTCGTACTCCCATTTCCAACTTTCCCAGCGACTTTCTTATTAGCCCACCCCTTCCTCGGCCATCACCCCGCGCACGATACGCCCTAGAAACCATGCCTCGTGCTGCCGCCTTCACGCGCAAAGATGATTCTCATCGACCCAACAAGCGCATGAAGCTATCACACCGCCGAGATCGCAGTAGCATCAGTATCCTTGGAAGTATCGCCAATATTGGTTCGACGATTACTGGGATTGCGGGCCGGCTTTTCTCGCCTGACCTTCCTCCGAAAGAGCAATTTGAAGACCGGTTGTATATACATACACTGCCCCAGGAGCCGCTCGAGGACGCTCCCAAGTCCTCCTCGATGAGCCTGCTCTCAGTCATGGCCGACGAGCAAGCTGCGTTCTGGGAGCTTCTCGAGTATGTTCCGGACGAGCCTCAGCTGTCTCAGCCGCCTAGCTGGTGTGTACTAGCATACTCAACTGGATTGTGGATATATGCTTACTTCTCTGCCACAGGATCGACATTCACACGGCGACGGAGCAGTTCAGCGTCCGCATCAACCACCGAGAACCATTCGAGCCTCAATCGTTCCTCGACATGAACGACTCTGAGGACGAAGGCGACGGCCCATGCGCGGCTACACACCCCACCACCGGCCACAGCGCGTTTTCAGACTACGACTCGGATGAAGACACGGACGAATCCGATCTGATGGACACCCAGTCCACCGCGTCGACAGATTCGAGCTCCCTTCCCTCTCCATCTGCATGCGCGGCCTCTGTCGGGCACTCCCTTTGGCAAAAAGAGCCGCAATCAGGAGACGAGTACTGGGACCGAGAAAATGCCTTGTTATGCGCCAAGCACGTTCGAGACGCTTTCCCCGATGCTCGGCCTCGGACTCGAATTCCCCTTGAGCGGTTTATCGCCGACATCTTACGAAATACTCGGGGCGCGGTACGCGACGACGCTGCGTTTGTGGCGTTACAATTCATCAAACGACTTTCGCCCGCATGCCCCCTCGGTTACTACGAGGATATGTTTTTCATATTACTGGTCCTCGCGGACAAGGTACGCCATGCCCTGATGTAGTTCAATTTAATAATTACTCATGTGGAAGTATTATAGATGGAGAACGATTACGGACACACCTTCCGGTGGTGGTCGGATCGTTGCAATGGTCTCTGGACTCTTAGTGAACTACGAACCATGGAAAAGCACATGCTGAAGGCTCTGGACTGGGACCTCAGCACGTCACTCAATTGTCGCTCATCATATCAATCATTTCTCGCAGATCTCGTCTCATTCGCTCCTTCAATTTGATTTATTTCTTCCTCTTATGCTTGGACCGGAACTTGTTATTTGTACTACTGTGTCGTTTCTCGTTCACGTTTACTCTGATCGTTGCTGTATCTTGTTATCTCCGCTGTCACTCATTCATTCCATCATATCACTACAATTTTTTGGGGTTCATTTGTTATATCCGAATACAAAACACTGAAAAAGCTAGTCTGCACCGCTCGGGAACAGTCATTAACGTACAACACGCACAATCGCAAGGGAAGGTTTGAGACAGAATCCGATCCAGGCTACATATTTGGCATTCCGCAATGAATCAATGTATCGGCCGGGTCCGACAGCCACGGCATACTGAGGCCAGCGGAAGTTGGCATTCAAGACAGCGATCGAGTTAGGAAGTGGAGAGAAAGGCGCACGCAAGGACAAGTGAAGACAGAAGTGAAGGCCAAGTAGATCACGGCCTGTCCCTATTCTGGAGGTGCCGCCGCGTGCTTGCTAAAGTCCTGCTGACGCCATGTCTCGTCCTCTCCAACAGCCTCCAACGGCGTTGCCCGCGCCCCTCCCACTCCAAATGCAAGGCTTCCAGCAGGCAATGACTGTGTCTGCTGGAAGGCTCGGGTCCCCTGAGGGCCGGGCACGCCCGCCGGCCGTGACGAGAACATGCTCGGCCCCACAGACGAGCTTTTCTCTTCTTCCCCAAACTCGAAGAGTTCACCTAGTGCGTCTTTATCCGATGCACTCTTTGCAACATCGAGCTCAGAGTCCGAGTCTGAATCCGAGTCGGTCTCTCCCGTTGTAGCACGTTTCGAGGACGACCTATTCTCCGATGGAGCCGCCGCGTCGCGAGTCGTAGCGCGCTGGTCACCAAGTGATGTCGCTCGTACGCGCATGCCTCCGACCGGAGGCATAGGCCTTGCGGGCGGCTCCCCAAAGTCGGCAAAGCGCTGCAGTCCGCCGGTCGGACGCGAGTGCGGATGCGGAGTCGTGTACACCCTTCTCATGCCCTCTCCCGACGATTGAAAGATCGATGGGCGAAGCGCACCAAGCCCAAGCTGCGCGCGTGGATCTGAAACCCTCGGGACGATGGGCTCGCCGTCCCACCTCCTTGTTGCGTATCCCTCAGTGACGCCTGTTCAACGTCACACAATCATTCGGACAGTGTCAGTTAGGGGCTGGCGAGTTGTGGTGACGAGCTCACTCTTTCGAATCCTTGCGCCTACGTTGCGTAGCTGGATTGACAAGTCTTCCGGGACGTAGCTAAGAAAACCCGTAAGACAAAGGTGGGGACCAGATAAGTCAATACTTGTTACTATGGAGCGTAGTTGTAACCACGTACGTGTTAACGCGTGTAAACTGTCCTCTCTGGAGGTCATCCGGGGTAGGACCTGGGGGTGCAAGCTCGGGCTGCTTCGAATCACCGTCGGTAGGTTCCATCAGGTCCGACGTGGCTAAGTTCAAGTTGAAACAGAAATGCAAATGTGAGACGCGACGACCACGTGATGGGCCAAATAAGACAAGAGATATAGGTTATGCTTTCTTTGCAATGGGGCATATAAGGAGCTCACAAAGATAGTAGTATTGGTTGTAATTAGATAGGCTCGCTACAGGCGTTAGTAGAAGATAGATTGGGTATAAATGCAAGACATATGCCTTTTAAGGGTCATATAGGGCCTGTGCAGCCCCAATCTGCCACACCGGATGCCGACGCATCCGGTGCTCTGCTTCCGGTGACCCTCTCGACAATCCTCAAGGAAACGACCTGTAAGTGTGAACCTATGTCCGTACGCTGTGTGTCTATCTTATAACGTTCGGGGGCCTTTCAGCACACTAAAATGGCCCAGGGAAAAGTTAAGGCATTCGAACTCCAGTCCAAGTGAGTAAGAACAGGATGACGTTCATTGAATCAGTTTGTTAATCATATACGGTTTGTGTAGGTCTAAGGGGGACTTGGCCAAGCAGTTGAGCGAGCTCAGGACTGAGCTCCTATCCCTCCGTGTCCAGAAGGTTGCGGGCGGCTCCTCAGCCAAGTTGACCAAGATGTGAGTGCATGTACATTCGCCGCCTTGTAATAGCGCTAATTCACATGGAACACAATCAGCAACACCGTCCGCAAATCCATTGCCCGCGTCTTGACCGTCACCAACCAAAAGACGAGGCAAAACCTCCGCGAGTTCCACAAGGGAAAGAAATACCTGCCTCTTGACCTCCGCGCGAAGAAGACCCGCGCGATCCGAAGGAGACTGTCCAAGGTTTGTCGCCCCTAGCATCTCATCGTTACCCCTTAATAATTGTGTGTTGCGTGTACAGGCGGATGCTGCCCGCAAGACGGTGAAGCAAAAGAAGAAGGACCAGCACTTCCCCATCCGAAAGTACGCCGTCAAGGCATGAGCTATTGGGTGTGATGATGGGGTTGGGGTAGACGCTTGGTATATGCCCGGGTGGTCAGGTGGGGTGAGGGTGGGACGTTGTTGCAGTCCAATATATTTGTATGTTTTCGCATGCGCATCCGTCTATGTCGACTATGTCATCCATGAGTCAGTTTGTCCTATCCCCTGGATGTGCTATACCCGAGCACTAGGTCAACACTATGACCCCTACACGAAACCCTCGAAGACGCGCCACTCGTATAATATCAAGTTCTTAAATGCATAAATTGATTGTATGTGGTAAGTGTACGCTAACATAGTGAACAAGAGAAAATATCGCAATCATGAAACGAAAGTACAATCATAAAGATCAAGTACCCGACTAAAGAAATAACCGTAGCTAGTGTTCAGTATGGGCTATCCAACGGAGAAAAGTATTCAAGAAAAAAGAATCTTACTGGGCCGCGCCAAAAAAACGTAGAGCTATATAGTACAATCATCCAAACACCTTGATTTTCAGCCCTTCAAGCCAACGCAGGTACAAGAGCTCCGCAATTGGGCTCTTCTTCTGAGCGTCTAAACTCTCTGTCGAACGACTACCGACTTCTTCCGTCTGCTCTGTGACGATGAGACCATCAGCGGTTACCTCCGCCCCTCGATGTATGCGTTTATGCGGGAACATTCCTTTTTTCGTTGAGATATGCTGCCTGAGTGAGTTATTTCTAGGTGAGGCGAGATTAGTGTCGATACTGAAAAGTATATGCGGGAACTCACTCATTAATTCCCGAAAGTAAATCTATTATGACGTTGTATGCGAGTTCCGGATTTGCCTCTTTCAGATCGGAGAATCCGCGCGCGAGCATACTCATGCTCTCGATCTCGCGCGCATCCATGTCATCGTGTATATGCTAGAAAACCAATCAGTTTTACATACGGAAGCCTTAGTAGCCGAACGTACCCGTTGCAAGACCGGCACCACGACCTCATCAACAAGCGCTTTGCCCGCCTTTGCGCTCTCGCTCACACTCTCTTTGCGCTTGCGAGCGGGCTTGACCTCGGTGATCGAAGTGGTACTCTCCGCCAGAGCGTTCTCGCCACTCCCTTGACCACTATCGTCAGACCCGCGGCTCCGCACGCTTCCTACAAACTCATGGGAGAGCCGGAGCGAGCCTGCCGCGTCTACACGTTTAACTGGCCTCATAGTACTCATTCTGCGAAAGAAGTTAGATTGAGTAAAGCGATTCACTATTCAGGCTCACCCATCGCCAACGTCGCCTTCACGAACAACGGTACCATTAAGGTCATTTCGAGCTGCATAACTGGATCGTTTCTGTCGAGGGGACGATGGTGATATAGGAGAACCGTTTGGATCGCTCGAAAGAGGGATCCGCGGCGTTGAAGGAGATACGGGAGGAGAAGGCTCGGGAGTCTGCAATTGCACAAATAGCTCGGGTAAGCATACTGAACAGGAGGCGGCGTGATACCAAAATAGTATCACTCTGCACACGCAGCCCGCAGCAGGCAGACTCACCCTTATAGACCCAATCTCGTCCATATCCTGAGGCTCACTATCGAGTGCAGATCCGCACACGGCGTCCGCACTATTAAAAGTCTCCCTACCCTCTGGTCGCTCCTCCTGCTCCTCCCCCTCTATCTCGTACAGAACGTCCCGGACGTCTCGAACGCTGCCATAACCGCTGCCAGTCACGCTACTTCGAACGCTTTCGAATATCCACTCGCTACGCATTGAGCCACCTGGACCTCCGGCGTACGAATCATAGACAGATTGGCGAATTGTTCCATTCCCGTTGGCGTTGTTTGCGCGAGGCTGCGCATGAGCACGAAATCCTTGGTACCTTTCAATGAGATCGGCTAATGAACTGGTCCCCCGACGTGCGCCTTTGATAAACCGATGCTGCGACAACTCTTTCGCGGTTGGACGCTAAGCTAGAGTGAGTAGGTGCTCGAAAGCAAGACCAAAGCACTCACAAGTTTAGGGTCCTTGGTCAAGCACAAAGACACAAACTCTTTGAATGCGGAGCTGAAAGCGCCTTCAAGTACCGGAGGCTTAGCTTTCGGGATTAAGAATAGTACGCGCATCGGATGGTACTCGGCTAACGGTGGCTCGCCTAGTGCCATCTCGATCGCCGTTATTCCCAGTGACCAAATGTCTGCCTTTGCGTCGTACCCGGCCTGTCTAATGACTTCTGGGGCCATCCAGAACGGGGTGCCAACAAAGGTGTGTCTTAGTGTTGTACTAAGCTGGGCAGCCACCCCAAAGTCGGCTGTAGTATCGTTCAATTCACTACTGGAAGGGATCACGAGCCACAACTCACCAAGCTTGACCTTGCCGGTCGCAGATAGCAAAATATTGGCCGCTTTGATATCGCGATGGATCTTGCCTTCTGTGTGCAGGTACTCTAGCCCGAAGAGAAGTTCTCTCAATAGCACGGCGATCTGAGCTTCTGAAAAGACGCCGGGTTTGAGTAGGTCCAGGCACGAGCCCCCAGCGAGGTACTCCATGATAATCCATAGTTTATATCCTTTGACGAACGAGCCATAGTAGCGGGTAACGTAGTCCGAATCGCATTGGGCGAGGTGCGCTATTTCCTGCTGGATCTCAGAAATGTCGTCATCGGTGTCCTCCAGGTCGATTTGCTTTATCGCGACAATATGACCGGTCTTGTCCGTGCTAGTTGTGGGGTTTAGCCAGAGTTTGAACAAAGACACGGGACAAGCGCTCACGCTTTGTAGACAGTTCCAAAGCTCCCTGTGCCAAGTTTCTCTAGTAGCGTGTACTGCGACGAAGGATCAGAAGAGGGCACCGCCAGATGGCGTCCGTTGGGAAGTGGAGAACGCCCGAGGGGTGACGTTGGTGACGCGGGCGAGGAGGAAACTGGCGACCGAGGCTGAATTCATGTTTAGCGCCTGTCAATTTGTGAGCAGCGAAGACATACCATGTTATCCTAATCTCCTAGGCAAGATGTGCAGGTACTACAAGGGTTGGAGACGCGAGAGAGCCGTCGCAATGTTGAACACTATGGAAGCCACTGTCAGCGTTTGTCGCCATCAAAAGCGTGTGGGGAGAGTATCCGAATGAAGGACTTGTCTCAACGCCCTAAAAGTAATAGACCCAGATAGGAGTAAACTTACGAGGTCTACGTGAAGTCCCGTGCGCAAAAATTGGCAACTAGGAGAGACCCAAGAGTTTAATGATTCGCGATGGCAGAGTCCAGCGCAGGTCGCGGGCTAGATCGAGACAGGGGCTAATAGCAGGATAACGCGCCTCGTTGTTGCGGTGCGTCATTCAGGGTTCACTCATGACTAAGGACGCTAACGCCGATGACAGCTTACTCCATTTCCATAGGTGCGGCTTCATAGTGTAGTGGTTATCACTCGAGATTCTGATTGCAAATGCTTGGTCATGCTTAGTCAGCAATTCTCGCGACCCCGGTTCGAGCCCGGGTGAGGCCTTCTTTTTATTTTTATTACAAGGTTGTTAGACGTCAATCGACGCCTGAACCTTTCCCACCCAAACTCAGGATGCGTCAGGACATCTAGCTCTTGAAATGTTTTTCACCGCTGTGTTTGCCCAGTTGCAACCTTTTAGTTTCTCACCCAACGTCAGATGACTTACTTATCTTGGCTTGCACTTGACCACGACCGCAGACATTCGGCCCAGCAAATGCAACACTTTCTACCAGCTCATTTCTGTCGGGGAGGGACAAGGTATGTGTTCCTTTTCGACTCCAATTGCTATATGCGCACTCTATGTCAAGCAAAGGTCTGTTCTTCCGAGACCATGCATTCGCCAAGATTTCCCAAGCTACGAGGAATAGGATTATACTATCAGCCATGGGTAGGTCCAGCAAATAGTTGTTTACCGTCTCTAACTAAGTTGAACTTGAAGGTAGTCCTGATCCTGACGGCCGCCAGATAGATGGGTTAGCATAAACAATTATTCATAAACAAGCACGAGCCTCACAACGGAAACAGCATGGGAGGTGGCATCTCTTCTCTCTCGAAGGCGGTCATAGTTCATGCCCCAGGAGCGGACCATCCAGCGCCCGACTCTCCTGATGCGTTTCCAGGCGTACCATGGGCGAACGACCCTGTAAGGGCGAGCAATGACAAGGCGGGTTGGGACGTAGTATATCGATTCTGCCAGGTGAATATCTTATTCGCGGAACTATCGGGCTGCAAGTCTTCTGATATTTTAGGTAGGTTGGTGTACGGGAACGTGGACTAGACTGGGGCTCAACCTGTGGGAACCTCGTCGCCGCGGTTGCGATGGTATGCAGCTACTCCTCTCGCATATACTACCTATCTAACCTCCCCCTTAGACAGCCGTTAACTGGAACCTAATCCACAACAAAACCGTGCTCGGCGAACTCATAACCCAACCCCCACGTACTCAAGCGATGCTCCCTCTTCGTATCCTCGCAGCCAACAGCGGCCTGGTTGTGACAGCTAAACTACCTGTCATGCTGAATCCCACGTTCACCGAACCCACGCTTATGCCCGTCACGGGCGGCGACGCAGTTATCTCCGGTGTGCCCGGTACGGGCGCCCCAGTGCATATCGAAACTCCCATCCGTGGTGCTCCCTTGCCCAGCGGGAATCCTCGGGACATACTCACGCTCGACGATGGGACTCAGGTACGTATTATCTCCTATGCCCAAAAAGCTCGTAACCCAATACTTCATAGATTGAATGCACAATAGTCGATACCGGCCTCCCAGTCATCTTCACCCCCGCATCCCGCATTCTTTCCCTTGCTTCATCCTCCCACATACTATCCACCGACCCAGCAACACTCGACACAGACACATCTCTTATGATTCTCCTCGAACGGGTTCGCAGAATCGGAGCGCAATACGCTAGACTCCCACTCTCCAACTCCTCGCCTAAAATATGTCTCGTCGGACCCACTGAGGAAGGGGAGAAGGCGGACTTGACGATTCGGGCTGTGAGCGTGGGGAACGTGCATCGTACGGTACCTGCGACCACGCTTTCTGCGCTTGCAACGGCTGCCGCGATACCCGGGACCGTTATTCGAGAGGCATCGAGCTCACATATGCACGCAGAATCACCCGTCGAGGGCGACATCGTATCGTTAACGATTGCTCATCCCGCGGGAACTGCGAGCGCAAGCGTCAAAATTGGCCGGGTAGACGACACAATCAGGCCCCAAGCAATCGTCTACACACGCACAGCCAGACTCCTCTTCTCGGGTCAAGTCGCCGTCCCAGAAAACGTGTTCACAAATCCTTGAATCAGGAAAAAAAAGTTATATATAAA
>JANWGL010001140.1:0-24123 GCA_025200755.1 Ceratobasidium sp. C01
CCTTTTGGATCGGGCTCGTGCAGCGCGTCGTCGTCCTCGGGACCGTCGTCTAGCGGCGCATAGGGGTCGGGCGAGTCGCCGTGGTACGGGAACGCCTCAACATAGACACCGTTTGACAAATTGTTCTGTGCGTAAGCGGGATATTTGGAATCTGACGCAAACGAGAGAATGGAGCCCGTGGAGGACATGGTCGAAAACCGGTGGTTGACGGCGGACGAGGGCGGTCGGAGGGGCTGGGGTAAAAAACCAGAATTGGAGTAAGTTGGGGCTGAGCGACGGACGGCGAGGGACGATCTCGTTTGCCAAGCGGAGGGAGCGGACGCAGGAGAGTGTGAACTCACAGCGTAGATGTTGCTGGCGTTGTAGAGCTGGCTGAGCGTGTTGCGCGCGTCACCCTCGACACTTGCGTCGCGGCTGATTGCGCTAATCTCAGCTTGAAGCGCCGATGAGCCGGCGGAGGGTGGCCGAGAGCGGGCAATGGGGCCGGTGAAGGACGCATTGGGATTGAGGGGGCTGGGGACGTAGGCCGACGTCGCGCGAGGAGGGGGGGCGGTCGCAGGGTCGAGGCGCGACATGTCGCCGACAGTGGCCGGGGCGGAGGGAGGTGTGGTAGGGGTATTGGGGGAGGTAGGAACAGGCCCGTAGGACGCTGGGGTGGTAGAGTTTTGTGCCATGCGGGGCTCGGGAGAGGGGGGAGAGACCATCTGTCGAGGGCGGTGTTGGCCTCGAAGTGTAACGTAAGCAAGCGCCCTGTCGTCAACAAAACTCAGAACGGCCTCAACGACAGCGACGACGACGACAAAAGAGGAGAAAGAGACTGTCGTAGAGCGCTGCAAACCGTGTCGCCTGCGCAAATTCATAATTCGGGCACAAATCGCGATTCCAACCGCTGACTCAGCGTGGATTTCCGTCCATTCAGCGCGCTTTCGTCTTCCGTTTTGACATTTTAGTCTATCTCCGCTATGCTATTCTTACTCGCTGTCATCGAGGCACAGAATTCAACCATAAATCGGACACTATTTCCAAGTTTTGTGCTTTTCTCTTGTCCCGCAACGCAGCAACACTTTTTTTTTACGGCGATAAGCGACCCGCTTGGCATTCATCCCAGAAAGTCTCGGCCTGTCACACCACCCCAGCGCTTGTGGTTGCTCTTCCCCCTCCTTTCACTTTCATGCCCGGTGCGGTGATAAGCTGTGCTTGTATTGATCCCTGCCCGACGCCATCACTACCCGCGCCATTGCAACCGCTCAAACCCCATGCCTGAAGAACCTCACTAAGGAAATTTAAGCCCGCATTTGGATAGCATACACCGCGTCAATCGTCGCGATTTGATCCCCACTCGCACTCCTCGGTCGCCCAACACGCACACAACATCGTGTCCAACACCCTTGCACAATGACGCTCAAGAACCCCCAATGACACGCCCCACTATTTAATCCACCAAGCCCATCACGGTCGCCGACTGGGGATCTTCTCCCAAACGTAAGAAGCCGCACTACAAATCGAAGCACCCCAGTTAGCACCGAACAGCGCTCACTTGGCGCACATGTTCCCAATGATGCACAGGCCCGAATTGCAGTACCCACTCTTAGAGATACCGAGCACGAAATCTAATATTACCAGCCGCCGCACAGCCAGTCCGTGTGTTCCGCGCGTTGCCTGCACCCAAGAAATCTCGTAAAGATGAGAAGACGATCTGCAATTGAGATTCAGGACGCGTGTGAGTAAAAGCGTCAAGTGTCTAGGAACAAGCCCTTTGTTGGGCGTTGTATATTGCTGTTTATCCCGACTCGGTTCCTTACAGAATCGGAACTCGGAAATGAATGGGTCACCTGAAGTGGCTATGATGTCTCCTCTCTACCATATACACAACCATGTCTCTCGCTGCTCTCTCTCGACGCGTCCCAACTGTTCAACTAGGCACTGTTCTTCGTCGGACCTACGCGACGCCCGCGAACAATTTTATCCGGATCGTCGAAGTCGGCCCCCGAGACGGCCTCCAAAATGAACCCACCGCCATCCCAAAAGACGTCAAAGTCGAGCTCATAAACCGTCTAGGAGCAGCCGGAGTAAAAATAATAGAGGCCGGGAGCTTCGTCTCACCCAAATGGGTTCCCCAAGTAAGTCCCCCTCCCTCTCCCTAACCCGTATCCCACTGAAGCACATGCAAGATGGCCGGCACAGCAGAAGTCATCTCCGAAATGCACCACCTCCCAGGCGTTCGCTATCCCGTCCTAGTACCAAACATGAAAGGCCTCGATACCCTCCTCACCCTCCTCTCCTCCCACACCTCCCACACACCCCTCACAGACGAAATAGCAATCTTCACAGCCGCCACCGACGGATTCAACAAAGCCAATACAAACAGCACCGTCGCCGAATCCCTCTCCCGCCTCGCACCCGTCGTCCAACGCGCACTCGAGAACAAACTAAGGGTGCGCGGATACGTGAGTACGGTTATCTCGTGCCCGTATGATGGAGATGTGGAGCCGAGGAGGGTGAGAGAGGTCGCGCGGGAGTTGGTGGAGATGGGATGTTACGAGATTTCGTTGGGGGATACTGTGGGTACTGGGACGCCGGAGAGTGTGAGGAGGATGTTGGGTGAGGTTGTGAAAGATGTGGAGGTTGGGAAGGTTGCTGTGAGTGCGCTGCTTTTTTCGTTTGTGGAAGGTTTATTGATGTGTTGCGCCTCTAGGCACATGTATGTGTTTATTTTAGACGCTGAGTTGGAGTGCTGACTCTAAGTATAGAATCACGATACGTTTGGAATGGGCATAGCAAATATGATGGCGGCAATCGAGGTAAATATAACTCTTCACTGGATACTTTTGATATTTGACATCCCCCACTCTATAGATGGGAGTACGTACAATTGACAGCTCAGGTACGTATCACCGCCTCCTATAGTCACGCACCCATTACTCACAACCTCCAAGTCGCTGGTCTAGGAGGCTGCCCATACTCTCCAGGCGCAACAGGAAACGTCGCAACAGAAGTCCGTCTTCTCCTTCTCTTCTCCCACTCCCCCCATCCCATCCCATCCACTCTCCACACTCTCCACCTGCAACTATTATTAAACAAAAATTCCAACAGGACGTAGTCCACGCCCTCCACGGCTGCGGCTACACAACCGGCATCGACCTTCCCGCACTAGTCCGCGTGGGCGCGTGGATCTCTAAAGAACTCAAACGGGACAACTCGAGTCGCGCGGGGAGAGCGTATTTGGCGAAGGAGTTGAGAGCGAAGGGAGCGAGGCCGGCTGCGTCGTTGGCGTAACTCATAGTATGGTATGGTTGATGTAGCGCTTTGTTACGGGAGTGCAAATAAATCCCGACGTGTCACGTGATTACCTAGTATGCTTATCTTGGATTTGGTGGTTAAGGAGTATCGGGCGGTTGCTGAGGAATACTAGGCGCTTTGTCCAGTGTGGAGCTTTATTCGAGGGCTGTGCGACGGGTGAAGCTGGCGAAACGACAACATGCGACAACCGCGGACAGTACTCCCTCCACCGCTGTATATCTGGACCCGCCGGCATCTACCGACTTTCTCTGAGCCCGCAGGAGCTTAAAATAAGATCCACCACGCTTCTTGATGCCCGGCTATGTCCCTCTTCATCTGGCGTTTATGACTTAAATTGACGGCTACACAGGTATCACTGGTTCTATTATTGGAGCAGCCGGATTGCTCGAGTCTGCTTGGCCTGTTTACTTGGTCCGGAGACAACCAGTGAACCGCCTTCGATATGCTTCCCGAGCTGTGCTTCCAGCGTCATTGTGGCTGTTTAAGTTCATCCCAATCCCGAGACGGACGTGGACGGTTTCCCTGCCACAACGAGGATCAAGGGAATTCAGTATTCTTTAGCTAACTGTAAGGAGCATATAAACCGATATATAAAATCTGTTACGCCCGCATCAAAATATTAACCCGATCACTGTGGTGTGCACGCACAGGCTGGTCTCGGATGAGGCCAATCGGAAGGCTAGCGTCTATTTAGAGCCCCTATCATGTCAGCCCTTTGATCCTCGACGTCCCTCGACGTCTTTGCCAAGAAATGCGTTCCGTTGGCGTCCGAAATAGGTCCCGCCTCGGCAGTTTGGTTTGCTGTGTAGTTGGTGTCACCGACAAGCAAGATCCCTGGCGTCGTGCTCCACAATGAATCGTTGGCGACGGGCATGACCTCTACGCTATCTGGAGGCAGATCGTATATAAGCTGATACTAGCAAATTTGGTGAGTATCATACTCAACGGCTCTCACTACTGAGGCAAACTAATCGACATCCCTACACTATCGAATAATTCAATAATACGACCAATGTTGTTCGCAGTCACACCACTCGTCGCACTTGCAACGCTCGCCTCAGCAGCACCAGCAAGCGTATCCCCAAATACCCTGCTTCCTTCACTAGTCTCGACCCCAACTGCTGCTAGCACCGCAGCGCAATCTACACCCACCGTTGCCTACGCATCAGACGACCCAAATGGCTCGCTCTGGAGTAAATTCCAGAGCGGGACTCCCGAGCCCATACGCGGTACCACTGGTACATCGATATTGGGGCCCCAGAACATACCATTGGAGCGGCAGGGACCGGATTTCTTGGCTCCTCCGGATACGGATAGCGGGAGCGTGTAAGTGGCGGCCTCTTTACCCCGTGTCGGGCATGAGACTGATGAGAGGCTGGACGTGTAGCGAAAATGTGAAATGGCCTATGGCTATTTCTCATAATCGGGTGCAGGAGGGTGGGTGGGCGAGGCAGCAGAATGGTGAGCATTTATGCGAGTTTTGATAAGCGCTGGGAGGTCGGAGTGCTGAGTGTATGCGTTGTGTTTCAGTGCACGACATGCCCATCGCTACCGCAATGGCAGGAGTAAACATGCGATTGAAGGCTGGCGCTATTCGGTGAGAGGCTACGTTTACGTCCGCTAATGAGTAGAGTGCTTATTCTCGACCAGCGAGCTGCACTGGCATCTTACCGCAGAGGTTCGCTCGTAGTCTCTTGTTTTGTCTAAAATCAAATCGCTGACATTTGACCTGAATTCAGTGGGCATATACCTTGGCTGTAAGTCTTTGTTGAATCTTGATCGCGCGAGGGTACTTAACTGTATGCGTATAAAGGGAAGCTGTCGTGTCAACTCCGTCGATCAACTCGGCCGCAGCTACATGGCCGATGTGGTGCGTTGTTTTGATCTTCACAATTTAGATATGATTTATTTACCAATCCCTTTGTAGTACCCTGGCGACCTCTGGTATTTCCCTAAGGGTATCCCGCACGGCATCCAAGGCCTAAACGATACGGCTGATGGCTGCGAGTTCCTCCTTGTGTGTTCCTTCCGTCTTACACCTTCTCCGCAGCACACTAAGGCGGCTTGACATAGGTTCTAGACGATGGAACATTTAGCGAAGATTCCACCTTCACCCTCACTGATTGGATGGCTCATGTTCCTAAGGAGGTGCTCGGCAAGAACTTCCGGGTCAACACCTCGGCATTTGACCACATCCCGGACCGCCAGCTCTGGATGCTTCCCTCGGCAGTACCGGATGTGACAGTCACCCAAGAGAGTGTCTCGAGCCCACAAGGACAGGTGCCACTACCATTCACGTTTGCTGCGAGCAAGGCACCAGCTATGAATGTGAGTGCGGTGCCCGCTTCAAGATGGGATAAAGGACTGACCAAGGTATCACCCATAGACCACTGGCGGTAGCGTGAAGGTTGTCGACTCGCGTACTTTCAATATCTCTCAAACCATCGCGATGGCCGAGGTGACTGTTGTACCAGGTGGCATGCGCGAGCTTCACGTATGTAGCACTCCCCTTTTACGTCTGTTCCGGCGCGCCTAACGCGTTTGCGTCACAGTGGCATCCAACTCAACCCGAGTGGTCGTTCTTTATGTAAGTCGGCCTATCTGGTTCACGAAGAGTCTCGTATACTGATACTAAACTTGTGCTATTAGTGAGGGAAATGCTAGGATCACCGTCTTCGCGTCTTCGGCCAACGCTCGTACTTTTGACTACCAAGCTGGCGATATCGGTAAGCCATACTGCTTGACCTCCAACCCTGTCTATCTCTAAAACCAGCACTAGGATACGTCCCTCCCTCGTTTGGACACTACGTCGAGAACATCGGCAATACCACCCTCAAATTCCTTGAGATCTTCAACTCGAACATGTACGAGGACATCAGCCTGAACCAGTGGCTCGCTCTCACTCCACCGGATATGGTCAAGGTTCGTATCCTTTCCCCATCTGCTCACTTCTACTCGACTAAATGCTATCTTTCAGGCGCACCTGCAACTCGATGATGACACGATCTCGAAGCTCCAGAAGGTCAAGCCGCTCGTGGTCGGACCCGAGCTCCTCTAGATCATGAAGCACACGTAGAAGTAGACGATAAACACGCATATACTGTATACAAAGTGTATTTTTAGATGTACTAGTATACAACCCACTGCTTAGGCGGTTAATAAATGTATCATTTCTTGAACAAGATTGGTTGATGGTGATGTGAGTGGGTGTGCGTCTTCGGTCTCCAGTCGATCTTGTGACCAGAACTAAGTAAGCCTCTAGGAGAAACTGTTTCTTTTGCCAAATGAAAGAGCTTGTGTAAAATCAATCCAAAACTTATTCAACACACAAGGTGTGTCTGTAAGCTCCGTGCACGAGAAGTTCGTTTTGTGGAAATATCCGGTTATAATCGGGGAATAACTATTATTCTAGAAGGTCACGTATTACCATTTCGTTTGATAATTGGGGTCCCGACTGAACTCATGTCTGGAGTGTTCTGGTCATCAAACTATCGTATGGTACCTCAGTAGTTTCTCGAAACCAACACCACGATTCTCGGTCATCTTCACTCTGTTTTATCCCAATTTTGTTATATCATTGTACAAGCATAAAATACAAAGCTCCCGCATGTATACACACCAAGGGTATTTTACATCTTCATTAAATCTACCTCCATCCAAACACGTCGTTCAATCAATCTCCGCCGGCCTGTCAGGGTATAGCTATGACTCCCCTCAGTTAGTTCGCTCTAGTTATGCTCAGTTAGACGAAAAGACATACCTTGCCAGGATTCATAATATTCAACGGGTCGATCGCCATTTTTACGGTCTTCATGAGCTCTACTGTGCCCTCTCCAAGTTCCTCGTAGAGGTATTCCTTCTTTCCGATACCTACGCCATGCTCGCCTGTGCCTGTATAGCGCAGTGATATTAGCAATCAAGTCGGAGGGCGAGGAGAAGGGAAGAAACGTACAGGTACCCTCGAGCGCGATGGCCCGTTCGACCATTCGGTGAACAGCGCTCTTTACACGTTCCAGTTCCTCTTCCGTGTCAAAGAGAAGAAGAGAGTGGAAGTTGCCTATATGCGCTCGCTCAGTATCTAAGCGGCCTTGGCTTTGAAATACAGCTCTTACCGTCTCCCACATGACCTTCAGGGGAAAGATCAGAACAGAATCTGGGACGAAGGAGTGATGCTACTTACCGACTATGGTAGAAACAATTCCAACCTCTGCGAGATCCTTCTTGGTCTCATACACCAATTGCGGTAATTTTGAAATCGGCACGCTATTACCCCGGTCCCATTAGCATTCACTCCTCCATAACCCATCCTAGTCATAGAGTGACGGACCATACATCAGTCGACCACCCTTTCGCTCCCGGCCTGAGCGCAAGACTCGAATATAACGCATTCTTCCTATCAGCCCACAAGTCCGCTGCCTCGTGCTCCGAAGCTGCTAAAGAGAATCCAGTCCCGCCATGTTTAGCAGCAATGGATCGGACGGTCGCAGCGCTGTGTTTGATTGTTTCTGGAGAGCCTTGGAACTACAGGGATTGCGAGTTAGTTAAGATCAGAAGTGAAAAGAGAAGAAATATAGTGTTGTCCGTACTTTAAAGTATAAAGAGTCTTTCTCTGGGTATTTACGCTCCGATTGGCCGTGAACGTTTGTTGCGCGCATAAAGTCGTCGTCGCACAGTTCCACACATTCTATCGATTGCTCTATATTTAGATCCGAGGGTTTTGCAAGACGTGATTAGACTTACGGAGAGAAACACCCTTGTTTAATATCTCAATGACAGCCTCCGTTGCATCCCTCACGTTGGGAAACTGACAAACGGCCACATTCGTATCGAGCAGCGGGGCCAACCTGAGCGTAGCTACCCACGCCAAAGACACGACCACAAGTTTAATAAATTTAGACCACTTCTCACTCCACCTGTCATTCTTACCTTCAGTTACAATCCCCAGCGTTCCCTCAGCGCCAATAAACAGCTTAGTCGTATCAAATCCAGCTGACGACTTTCGAGCCCGTCTTCGCGTCTTGATCACCTCACCCGAGGGAAGGACAACAGTCTATATCGCGATTGGTTAATTTCTCTGTAAAAGCTGGGGTGGGAAATGCGCATAAGCCCACGAACGATGTTTAAGAACCATTCTGCCTTAGCCGTTCCGTATCGTACCGCGTTCGCTAAAAGTGCGGGGCTCCGCGTTAGGATGATGTCTTCGAGGAAGTCAGGAATGTGCTTACTGCCTGAGCAACCAGTCGAGATCATTCCTCCGATCGTTGCCGCGGGTGATGGGTCCAGCTAAGTCGTGACAGGTCTGTGAGATTGGCCTATATTCAATGCGTCATAGCTCTTACTGGGAAGAACAGCGGGATGCCTTTCTCCTTCAAGGTAGCGTTGATATCCATCCAAGACGCTCCCGCCTGGCAAATAAGATCCGAGTCGGCTTCTGTTAACAAAGGACAACTGAATCAGGCGATGGGACTAGAATGCGCGAGGTCAATCATACCATTGATTCGAATGATCTTATTCATTTCGGACATATCAACACATATCCCCCCTCGTTCGTGCTACACAACCGGTTTCCCCTTGGGGTTATGCTAAGGATAACTTTAGTGAAATTCGAACTCACGCCGCTGAAGTTCCCCTCCAAACTTGTCCCCCCGCTGTAAGGTATGACTGGAATCCTGTATCGAGTCGCAACCTTCATCACCCACACCACGTCGTCCGTGCTCTGGGGGAACACGACAACACTATGAGGCGCGCCGTCGTGATAGCTGTTCAGAGAGAACCCGTGTGCGTGTAACGCGTGAGGATCGGTGGTGAAGGTGCCAGGTTCAGTAAAGTGGGCTCGGAGCTCTGCGATGCCACGCCGAAAGTCTTCGTCTGAGCCATACTTGTTAGGAAGTGCTGCAGCGCGTCGTCGATATGAGGAGCGATGGTCAGACTGAGATTCTTGCGCGAGGGAGTAGCCAATAGTGCCAGCGAGAGCTGCAGTCGTCGCTAAAGCCAAAGCTCGAGCCAGCCGTCGCTTCGGAGGAGGGGCCGAAACAGTATTTAGATACCTAGGTCGAGTAAGGACACGCTGAGCTGGCAGCCTTAGCTGTTGTCGAAAAGTCGAATAAGTTGAGGAAGATGCAAGTCGAGAGTTCATGGTCACAGTACAGGATTGGAAGTGTGGGGAATGCGCGACCCCGGATTTTATAGGATAATTGGTCAAATTCATTGCATAATCGACGGACGGCTCATGGCCCGGTGCTGTCCGGGAGCCGGATTGGTCAGCTCCAGCAGGCACCGCGGCATTTCCCCAGGCACCTGGCAGGCACTAGGAGAGGCATCCTTTGGCATGGAATTTAGCGCTCTCGTGACTTTGACAACGTCTGGTAAAATGGCCTCGCATCTCGCCTCGACGTCTTATGCTCGAGTCGGAAGGAGAATAGCCAATAGTAAGCAACACAGACATCTCGTCAAATTAACCACACATCTATTTATGCGCTCCTAGCCCTCCCGCGCCGGACGTTCGCGAGCTCAGCGTCATTAGGAGCCGATACCACCGCTGCGCGAGAACGAGATCCCACCACACCGCCCAGCCCAATCATCACCTCAGTTCTGCTCAATCGTTCTCCGATCCTTACCGCAATCCCTACGCCATTCGAGCAGGCCTATCATAATTACCAAGCTCGTATCGCTCGAGCACTTTCCAATCCGTTCCCGCGGGAGTTTTATTTCAAGAGAGGAGCGATTGCGGAGCGGCAGTTCTTACTCGAGGAGAGCGAACGAGAAAAGGAGGCTTTTGGAGAGGGTTTCGGGCAGGATTTATTAAAGGATCTGGAGGAGGACAAAACTGGAGCTGTGGGACAGACGGAAGATGTCGTTGCTCTCCCGCGAGAGCACGAATCGGACCGAGCAGGGGACGTTAAAAACCTAAACCGCAAAGGAGATAGGAACCTTTATTTGCTCGTTCAGAGCCCGGAGGGGTGGAGGCTGCCTCAAGGACCAGCGGAACGAGGCGCGGCACTGCATACTGTAAGTCTATTCCGATTCATTTGGCCGTGTATGCCTATTGAGAGTATCCCAGGCTGCGCTCAAAGAGCTCCACTCGGAATGTGGCCCAGATATGGACACATGGGTGGTTGGCAGGCACCCGATCGGCATACACGAATTGCCAAAATCAGGTGCAGGCACTGTAAGCGCGCACGCTCATCTTCTTGTGGGCTTAATTACAACAACGTGTTTGTTCGTAGATCCTATTCTTTAAAGCCCACATCTTTGCGGGTCAGGTGAAGCCGAACGGGAAGTCCGTCAAGGACTTCGCGTGGCTCACGACGGAGGAGATTAAGGAGAAGGTCGCTCCCGAGTATTGGGCGTCGATTCAGAGTATGCTTTCGGAGAAGTGAAAATGCATTCCTTCATTGAAACACCCCCGCTTCCCAAGCGCGCTCGCCGCCGCGTGTGCCGGTGTGTCGATGCCTATTACTGCCCCGTCGCTCATCACTCACTTGTGAAAGGGAGGGAGTCACAACCTAATTCATGCGCAGCATCTGCGTTAGACTACACTGACTAACTTGCATCTACCGGTCTTTGTACCCGCGTGTACTTTTCAACGCTGTGACTAAGTACAAACTAACAAGGAGCTCGGTCCGAACAAGAGTAACGATTTTTGGTAGGTCCCGAGCTGTACGGCGCTAAACCATCACTGTGATGTGATGCGATGAGTGTCATTATTTAGCACCATTCAGAAAATGCCTCGTGAATGCGATGGGCAAATTGCGCTGGACGAGCCGAGTAATAAGGAGTGATTGGGAGGGTATATACGCTGCATCAGGTAGGGAGAAGGCTGGGGAATTGTGTGTCTTCATAGAAGTAACCGAAAAAAGGGGGTCATGTGACCTTAGTTGTTGCTGTGAAACGGTAACTTTTGGACCGCCTCCTGCTTCGCCACTCCGACATAGGATCTTCACAACAGTGCCCTCTACCGAATCAGCAACTAACTCATCATTGAAACGCCCGAGTTTACTTCATTATGGGCTAATGATCGACCTCGACGGGACACAGCTCTGAGCTATCCTCAAAGCAGTCTTGTTTTTTCAAGCTATGATTCACTTTGGACTCGCACCCGGTCCGATATTCGGCGAACTCTACTCTCTATGTTGAGCGCGCATCGCTCATCATTATCCCCAATGTGCTTTCTTTGTCTTATGGGCGGACTCGTGTTTTCGTTGGACAGCCATGATGCGTCCCTCATTCCACAGTGTCGCCTATAAGTATTGCTCTCGGCGCCGGCCTTTGGAACCCTCACTACTGCATGACTTGATACACTACTCCACTTTCTTTGCCATTACCTATCTTTACTTCGACAACAAACATGTCTAACTTCAGCGGCTGGGTTCTCGTGACTGCTTGCGATATTGACGAACCATTCGTCGACGAGATTATGAATATTCCGAACGCCCCTCTTCAAAGCTCCTCGAGGACGCGACAAGCCCGCTTGTCGTCTTCGGCGCCGACTACGGCAGCGCCCTCCCCTGCTGCTACGACGAAACTGAAAGCACGCGGCTGTCGTAATTCTAAGGAGGGTCTGGGGAGGGAAATTCTGGAAGCAGGACAAGACAAGATCATTTGTGAGTACCATAGCCGGTTGTGCGTAGTTTTGTGCTAATATCTGGTCTAGCCAAACGGAATTCACTCAAGATGCAGTTTAAGCTATGGCTTTGCAGGGTGAATCCGTTTATGTCCGTGACTGAGACTCAAGGAATAGATGGGCAAGGTAGTTATCTTGGATATATCATCCCACTTATGCTGATAATTTTTTTTACGCAGACGTCGAGTTTTTGACGATGAGCGCTCCGCCGCCCAACTGGGGAGAGTCGGTAAAGGATTTGGAAGGTACATGAGCGACAGCAACTCGTCTTACCCTCATCGCGCTGATTCTTTCCCCTCCCATAGAACCAATTATGGAGTCAGGACGGGTTCAGTCATTCGTCGAAGTCCTTGTTCATCGTCCAAGTATGTCCATTGATTGAGTTTTGGCAATGTACTGTACTGACCCTGACTAGCGCCCGTAAATCAACCGCGCGCTTCACCTTTGTCCCAATCTTCTCGTCCTCCTACTCGCCCGTCCAGTATCCAAACACAACTGCACCATGGTAAGTGTTACATGGTCCGTATTCTATCTATTACTAATTGAATCATCATGATAGAGGGACCGTCGAGGGGCGGGAATGATTTTGTACAGGAACGACCCGCTCTTCATACCGAAGCCAAACCATCCCACATCCGTGCCCCAACCTCAGGTAGACAGGTTTCCCACACTCCTACTACTGCCGACGCGACGCCAAAGCATCTGAGGCACGCACGAACTTCTGCCCCGCCTAGCCAGTCTACATCCACACTGCATCGTCGAGTGGTTAGCGCTGGCTTGGTAAACTCCGGTCGCGTGTCGCGGCGCCCACCTCAATCTAAGGGCGAAGTGGTGTCTTTAAGCCGCCAAGTCGACCGAGCGCAACCGCTGTTCTCAGAGGTCACTAGGTTGATTAAGCTCAAGGATGAGTATCCCGAGTCCAACATGCCGTCGAGCGTTATACGGAGCAAGATCAACTATCTCCGGTTCGAGGCAGGATATAGGGGGCTGCATCGCTCACGCGGTGACGGGAACTCCTTTTATCGCTGTGCGTAGTGTTTTCCAGGACTTCGTATTCGACTGGCTGACCACCATTAACGAATAGCGTTTGCATTTGCGTACCTGGAGCAGATATACGCCGCGAGTGATAGATGCACCGCAGTTGCCAATGCTTTGATGTATCTAGAGATGGCACAGAACTTGGTTGATCCGTCGATGCCTGGACATGAGTGGGTGAGTGAAAGCGTAGAAACCCCCGACATTTAATTATGATACTAATTCGATATTTTCGGTAATCAGAGCGGTCAGATGTATGTACGCCTGCGAGATGCGGTTCAAGGGATAGAAGGGGAGGATGGAACTAGTCAAGAGGCGACGGATATGCTTCAGTATCAGCCAGGTGGGTTTACTCAACCAATAACGGTACCACCGATACTGAGAACTGATAACGGGGCTAGACTCGGACAACATCGCTGCTTACATGTGGTTGTTGGCTTCTGCCTACATCCGGCTCTCTCCACGAACCAATGGCTCCGTGTTTCAACCAAGTGGCTCATCCACCACAACTCCGCTTTCTAATCATCTCCCAGTGTCCACCGAGAAACTTGGTCAAGACATAGGTGAGCCTTGTATTCTAACGTGGTCGTGTTTATTAGAACTGAAGTAATTCAATAGATCCTACGCATATATCCGCTTTAAGTCGCACGCTCAATGTTCCTGTACACATTTACCATCTGGACGGAGAGTATGACCCTACAGCCCCTCGTGTGAAGGATATCCCTACAGACTGTAGTCGTTTTATGCCCGCAGGTCAGTCATCTAATCGGCGTTAGGGTACATAAAAATATTGACATTTAACCAACAGTTCCCTGCAATACCACTGAGCCTGTTACGTTATTGTTCCGGCCTAAGCACTATGATATTCTGGTTCGAGATGGCCCTCCAATAGGCTAATTTAAGCTCGGTCGACTTGAATTTTGTCGGGGAGCAAATTCTGCCTAATGTTAACAAAGTGACGCTCGCTGGTCGTGCGCACGGGATGTGGCGCCTAGAGTTGTACATATGCTCGTAGGTTGTGTATGCCTATTATGAGACGTATAGTCCGTTCATGGAATTAGTTATATTGTGCGAACGTGATGCGTTCTTATTGTAAAGTTACTTATTGTAATACAGCTTTTGTGAAATACATTAGAACTTTGCTCACCAGCCTTACATTCACTTGCTCACTTTGATGACTCTTTCAACCAACACGCTAAACTGCTTTGGCTGCTGAATCTGTCAAGTATGTCTAATTTCCCCCTGTTTGACAAGCCTGGCCGCGAGCTTCACCCCAAGCACGGACTGGGCCCATGCACCCAATTAATTTTGCCAATTCAGACGGAGACACAAACACTAAAAACAGATACACTTTGTATTGGCTTAATTATAATCTATAAGTTTACCTACGATTTCCATTCTTCTGAGCCCCCACCCTTGCAGGTTGCTGTCAAGGACTTTGTGCGGACAACAAACGAGGAGATTAAGGAGAGGACTAGTTCGGAGCATTGGGCGTCAACACGAGATATGCCTTCGGAGAGACTTATCAGACCTCCCCGCTTCTGAAATGCGCTCATCTCTAGACGAAGCGCGGTCATAACCCAACTCAGGCACGACATGTGTACGATGGCTGCATGTCCTCGTGCCTTTACGTGCCCCTCGCGTTGTGACATGGAACATACTGACAGAATGCCCAAGCCGAACAAGTGTGGCAGTTTTCGGTAGATCTTGAACTGCCTAGCGCTCAATGGCCAAAGCGAGGTGACGTTATGTAGTGTGGAGAAATCTGCCGAGAGTCTGTAAAGTCCTACATAACATTGCCATTCAAGCTACGCTGGATGAACTATGCACCAAGGAATCTGGAGGGCGCATATAGAGAACAACAGCACGGTAAGTTACATAATGAAGGGAAGTCATGTGACGTGATCGAGTGGCTGTGAGACGATAGCTCCTGAACCGCCTCCGGCTTGGCCACTCCCGAACATAACAGTGCTTTTTACCAATTTAGCAGTCAACTCGATAATGAAAACCCTAAATTTCATTTAGATAGGTTGATCGAATACACAGGCAGGAAACAGCTCTATCCTCAAAGCGGGCTTATTTTCACGCTACGACTCACCTTTTACTCGTATTCGCACTGGCCCCTGCAAGCCCTGCTTTTCATCTTGACAGCGCGGCGCCTATCTTGACTTCCTCGTCCAATGAACTCATGTTCCCGGTATAGGTCGGTCCTTCGGACAGCCATGATGTGTCCCATGATGTGCGCTATTCTGCTGTGTTACCTCATTCTGCCCTCAACGCTCTTTCACTACCGCCACCTTCAACACTCCACCTCACTCGTCGTCCCCGTCGATTCTTACTTCGACAGCTACCATGTCCGGATCCTCTGGTTGGGTCCTTGTAGCTACTTGTGATGTCGACGGACCATTCGTCGATGAGGTTGTGAATGTTCGGAGCGCGCCTCTTCCAAGCCCTTCGGGATCGGGTCGAAGGAAGGCTGGGGCTTCAAAGTCACGACCACCTCCTCTGGCGCTGTCGTCGTCGACTACAACGCCATCCTCTACTGGTGTCACGATACCGGAACTAGATGGTCGTCGGAACTCTGAAGGGGTTTTGGGGGAGGGGTGTCTGAGAGCAGGACAAGACAAAATGAATTGTGAGTTTTATAGTCTAATGTATATTGCTTTGCGCTAATTTTGGGTCTAGCCAAACGAAATTCGATGCGGAAGCAATTCAAGGACTGGCTACGCCGAATGAATCCATTTAAATCATCCACGAAGACTCGAGCTATGGGTGGGGAAGGTGGCTAAATTTTAATATACTATGTTGCTTATGCTAACGTTTTCACGCAGTTCAAACGGGGCCCCCGCCGGATGTGGCTGCTATGAGTACCCCGCCAACCCCGCTTAGTTGGGGAGAATCGGTAAAGCATTTGGAAGGTACCCGGACGGTAGCAGCTTATTTTTATTCTTCCTGTGCTAACTCACACTCTCCGCTCGTAGAACAAGTTCCAGAGCAAGGCCGGATTCAATCAATGGTCGAAGTCCTTGTTCACCGTCCAAGTATGTACACTCATGCAGTCTAGACAATATCCTCACCCAGACCAGCCATGGATCAGCCACGGCCGTCATTTTCATCTCAGGCTTCGCAGCCTCCTGGGCCCACCACCCAAGCTCAATCTCTGTCTTCTGGTAAGTATACGAAGACCGCAATTTATTCGCCGTTAATTGAACGACTGTGAAAGAGGGACCGTTGAGAAGTAGAGATGATTCTGTGCAAGAGCCGCCTGCTCGCCGGTCGGTGGACAGACCCACCGGTATTTATTTAAACGGTAAGTACTTTGTCTTTTTTCGTGACATCGCTTGCCTGACACCATACCATCCTTTAGTACCTCAGATCCAGCGAACACCACCAGAGAGTGCGCCTCCTAGCTCGTTTCATACCCGCGCCCCAACTTCTCGTCCAACTTTGCGCCACCAAACCTCCAGCGGTCAGGCATCACACGCTACATCCACCTCCAATGCATCGCAAATGCATCTAAGGCATGCACGAACTGCCGCCCCGTCTAGCCAATCGGGACCTGCACTTCATCGGCGGGTGGTAAGTGCGGAGCAGGCTAACCTGGGCCGCACGTTGCGTCAGGCACCGAGGCGCACACCTCAATCCGGAGGCGAAAGCGAGATTTCTTCAAGCAATCAGGTCGACCGAGCGCAACCCCTTATCTCGGAAGTCACCAGGTTGATTGTACTCAAGGATGAGTATGCTCAGCCCAACATGTCGTCGAGAGTTATACGGAGCAAGATCAACTATCTCCGGTTTGAGGTGGGATATAGAGGGCTGCATCGTGCACGTGGTGATGGAAACTGCTTTTATCGCTGTGCGTACTGCTTTCTAGAATTTCGACCAACATTGGCTAACGATCGCTCGAAACAGCGTTTGCGTTTGCGTACCTAGAACGAATATATGCCGCAAGCGACACAAGCGACGCGGTTGCCGGCGCTCTGGTGTACCTGGAGATGGCGCAGAGCCTGGTTCATCAGACGACGCCTGAACACGAGTGGGTGAGTACAAATAGAAGTGAGGGATTGTCATTCAAACCTGATGTTGATTCGATTTTTGGTGACCAGAGCGTCCAGATGTATGTACGCCTGCAAGACGCGATTCGAGGGATGGAACATGAAACTGGAACTAGTCATCCGGTAACGGAAATGCTTCAGTATCAGCCAGGTAGGTTCTATTCGTCGGAGCGGTTCTATTGATATTGACAGATAGCAATGGGGTTAGACTCGGATAATATCGCTGGTTATATGCGGTTATTGGCGTCTGCCTACCTCCGACTCACCCCGGGAACTTATGGCTCTGTGTTTCGGTCGAACCTTCCATCTACTGCAACCTTACCATCCATCCACCCTCCGGTTTCCACCGAGACGCTAGGTCAAGACATAGGTGTGTTCTGCGCCTTAAGGAGACTGTCCTTCTGAAACTGAAACAAACCTGGAGATCACACACACATATCTGCTTTGAGCCGTACCCTCAACGTACCCGTGCACATTTACCATCTGGACGAAAGTTATGACCCTGCGGCCCCCCGCGGGAAAGACATCCCCGCTAAGTGTATCCGCTTTATGCCCACAGGTCGGTCACTTAATTGGTATTCGGGTATAGTCGGGATATTGATACTTAAGGCCTGCCGTAGGTCTTCCAGATAATACCGAGCCTATTGCGCTGCTGTTACGGCCGAGGCACTATGATATTCTGGTTCGAGATGGTCCTCTGATTCAGTAGTTCAAGCTTGGCGAATTGGAGTTTCGTTGGGCAGCCAACCTCTGTCTGAATGCTTATGTAGGTTGTATCGGCTGTCGTGTGCACTGAATTCAGTGCCTGCGGTTGCACATATATTTGAGGGTTGCACGAACCTTTCATGGACGCATAGCTCACCAGCACAAATAGGTATATTATGCGAACGAGATGCTATGTCCCTACATTTATGTATGTAACGCGACTTTTATCGAATACACCAAAGCCTAGCCTCGTGCCCTCCTACTCTCCTCGGTAACTCGTTCGACCAACGCATTGAACTGCTTCGGCCTCTGAATCTGTAAAGCGTGCCCCGTCTGTTCCCACTTGATAAGCTCAACATCGGGACCCATGCATTTCTTGATCCATTCACTGCACGTCGGAGGGACAAGGTTATCCTCGTCCCCGGTAACCAGAACAATCTTGGGCACGTCCCGCGCGATCTGCTTTAGCCGGTCTGGGCTTACATAGTGCGTTAGCCCGGCAACCATTTGCGAGAGTCTGCCGACGAGCGCCTGAGGCATCGTGGCTGAGATCCGGGCCATATATAGACGGGTTTGCGCCTCTCGGTTCGTCATCCTTGGGTCAGCTTCGCAGGGCTGGGCAAGCCAGGAAAGGGGGAGGACCATGTCCATGATCATGCGGACCTCTTCGGCTGGGTCCTTGGTGAATGTGAGCCTATGGGGTAAAGTCCTATTAGCTGCATCCTACGAGTAAGACTACACACTCACCTCGCCAGTGTTGAAACTCCGGCCCACTATAGTATTACTATGCGTTAGGGCAAAATGGTAAGAAAGTAATGGCCCAAGCGAATACGTACGGGCGGCAAGTTATTCCAAACATGTCCCCCAGCACTCGTCACTGATAACAATAGCGATGTAATCCGCATCGGAATCTGGGTTGCAAGCTCCTGAGCCACCATCCCACCCATCGACAACCCCACAACGTGAACTTGTCGCTCTTTAGTCCAGCCGATGTAATCTAGGAGCACAATGATGTCCCCAGCCATCTCACTTGTTCTGTTCCATTACGTCACATCGTACTTAGTTTGATCGGCAACAAAAAGACAGAGTTTGTTGTGTAAGACACACGTACGAGTAGGGCCCAAGCGGCGCATCGCTATTCCCCACCCCTCGGTTATCAAACACCAAGATCGAGTACTTCTCGAGACCACCGAAGTGTTCAACTTGATGTTGCCAGCTGAATGAACTCGAGTTTAGGCCGTATGGTCAAGTGCGAGATATCACCCATTGTAGCATTAAGATCCACAGGGATTGGGGTATATGCGCTGGTGAGAGTTTTATTTGGGTGGCTAGAATCGACACTTACCCCATTATAAAGAGTACCTTCTCGGGACCTCGCCCATGTTATTCTATAAATACATGTAAATAATTTCAGCTCCTCCCATCGTATGGCTCTACCCTCTACCCACCGAAATAAAGCGAATGACTTTCCACAGTCGGCGCTTCTCCTTTGATACTCGTGACAGGACACAACCCCTTCCTGACCACGGTCTCCTTGCTGAAAATCGTACGCGGCTCAGGTTGCGAGACAGTCATAATGTGAACGCACGGGAGGGTGGTGGTTGACTCTAAGAGAAGATAGACGGCTTCAGTCGGAAGGAAGAGGAAGTATGAGGGCCACGATGTCTTTAAATAGCGCTTGCGGGTTTGGCTGCTGGCGATCACAAGGTTGTGTCAGCCGATGACTGCACTTATCTATAGGCGGGTCATTAGTTGGAAATTCGGGAATTGGGGTGCTTACCGTGGCTGATTCCCACAAGCGACATCGGGGCTTAGTTTATGAAGCGGTAAAGCTGAGCATTTAGCGCATTTAGAAGGTCATACACACCGTTGCCGAGCCGTTTGTCTAGGACTGTAGCGTCCCAATAAACTCTTGGTGAGTCTTAGCGAACCCATAGCCAAAGGCTCGATCACCTACAAGGTTACTCACGATGGTTCGAAGATATCACCGCGAGTAAGTCTGAGGTATTCACCGAGGAGCTGTAAGCACGGTGTCATTGGGTGGTCAGATAGTCATCAGGCTGATGGCCTTGATCCCGAAGGGCGCTTATCTGCACGTGTATAGTTTGACGCGCTAGGGCTCCGGAAGAAACGGTTTGGATGTTTCTTACCGAAAAAGCACGTTGTAAGAAACGGTAAGTTACAATTTCAAACAGTTTGTAGATACATTGGTCACGTGAAATACAAATGAAACATCTAGTAGGCAAGCGTTGAGACATCGACTCGCTGGCGCTTTTTCGGGGGTTGGGTGTTAATAGGCAGCGGCTCAGGCGACAGTGTACGTTTTGCCGGAGTTGCCGGTTGGTCAGAGAGTAATTCAGTTAATAATGTTGACGACAGTGAGACTCCATCAGTTAGCTGGGCCTCAAAATGGCCCGAGTCTCCTTGTGCTGCTATTGGCGCCTCGTCCGCATCTTCAGATGGAGCTTCGGGGTCAATACCACCTTGCAGCCATCCCAGAGCCACGTCAATGCTCTCCTGGTCGGTGTCAGATATTTCGCTCCAGCTGTTGACGCTTATTGTAGGCTGACAAAAGTCCGCAAAACGGACTGTGGGACGGAGAGAAAGTGAGGACTTGTATGTATGTTAGCATAAATGTAGCAAATATAATATTGTGGAGACTCACTGAAGTGCTCTGGCTCTCTTCACGCTTGTAATGTTGGCGAATTGCCACCATATCAATTAGGGTTGAGACCTTTTGGGAAGCACGGTTCGGCGAGTTCAATTTGGTGATGGCTGACATAGATCGTTCTTCGGCCATGGAATTGGGGACAATACTTGTGAGAACCATACCCAAATGAGCAAGGAGCTCCGCCGTAGGCACTGAACAAAGAGATTCCCAATAGCCTCGCTCAGCTGAGAGCTTGGGTAGGCGATGGAACGGACTCAGTCCTCGAGTGAATAAAATGAGCTGATTACGAAACGCTGTTTCGATCTGAGACCAGCTATTATATCTTGAGAAAAGCGGAGCATCGGGGTCCTTATTATAGATTCGCCCTAGGAGTTTGACCAGATATTCGCCAGCTATCGTATATGCGGGCAGGGACTGACGTAAGTCCTGGTCAGGAAGCAACTCAATGCCAGCAAGCGGGCGCTGGTTGCCTCGGGCTTCAATCAACGAACGCGTAGGGTGACGTATAAGCACATCGGAGGTCCGATAACCTATGAGCATTATTGAAAATTAGTGTGGGTAATTTTAAGCACACTATATGCTGTACGTACGAATATCTAGAAAGAAGGCTGCCGGATAAACGTGTCCTGTAGGTCCTTGGAACATCTCCGTGTGCCGGTGATTGAGTATACCTATGATATTCTTAACTATGAAATCTGGTAGTCCGACACCAGCCATTGTCTTGTTTACTCTGAAGAGTTCCTGAAAGCGTGCGAGAATTGCGAGCCAAAACGGATAGACATCTGATAAAGTCGAGTGACTTGATTCAAGGCACTTTATTGACCGAGCGATTGGTTCAAGCACAGCGATCAGCTGCGCGAGCTCTTCTTCAAAGATCTTGACGGTATCGCGATCCCGCATCCAATAAATTGGAGAATCCTAGCGCTCAAACAGTTAGCATCCAATCAGTTCCTTTGAGATAGGTCTTACTCACCGACTGGAGTGCAAGCACTCCCGATGAAATTAATTCACGGATAAGTGGTAAGCATGTCAATACCGACTGTGATCCATAATAGAGACTAGCGAAGCGAGTATTTCCCATAGATATCAACCCCTTGGCGATGTGATATATCACCCGGAGGGCCGCAAGGTGCCGAGCAGCGTAGGAGGAGGAATGAAAGTAGGTAATTAACGATCGTAGCTTCAAGATGCACGGTTGAAAGTACGCTAATTTCCCAATGTCCTTCGCAGTATTATTCAGCTGATGGCAGGCGTCCTGGAGCGTGATTATCCAGGGATACTCTTGCTCTATTAGTGATCGAGCTGCCCGTGTGTTCCCTGCATTATCAGAAACTATCGAGGCAAAGCGCTCTGGTCCAACCTCCTTCAAAGTCTACAGACTCATCAATAAAGATTATACTATTTGAATGCGCATACATACCTTGTTTATTACATTACAAATATGCTCAGCTGTGTGCGAGACACCGGACGCTTCGTTCCCCTCCATCAGGTATGCGTCTCGAGTACATCCACTAGTAACGTGAACAGTATACACAGACTCGTGCTTTCGAGTTGTCCCGCCATCGTAGGACAATGTCAGTTGGTCTTGTTGAGACAGAGTGCGAACAGATGCTTCGTGAATGTATGCGGCCTCTGTTGTTACGAAGTTGTCCGCTATGGTTGTTCCTGATGCTGTGCTAACGTCTGCATTGAGTGTGCCTACTAGTTCGCGCCATCTCAAGCAATCGACAGCAGATAGTGGAATCATTCGATCGCAAAGCCACTTTAGTAGTGCATGGTTAACTCGATCTTCTGTCTGCTTTTGCGTTGGGAAGACTGTCGCGTCGCCAGGCACCCCACTGTCCAAGCCGGAAGTCTGTATCTTAGAGGCCAAAGACATCGATGCGCTCCGCTGCTTGACTTCCGTACATAGATCGACATCAAGGCCGCTACATTCACAGGCATGCCGTAGAATACGAACAGCAATCCGGGGCTCGGCCCAAGACCAGCCGCATCCAACACCCTTGCACCGCACCCGTCGATGAGACGGGTTAGTGATGGAATGGCAAGGAACTGTAAGCTTGTCAAGAAGCGCATCACGCATACGCCCAGATCCAGCCTCAACGTTTAGTGTATCGTCTTCTAAATCAGCTGGATCATGAGGATACTGAATATTAAAGATAAAGTTTAGTATACCACGCATATAGCTGTAATGTTACATATTTCACTCACTCGGATAGCACTTGCTTGTTTTGCGGCAGTAACCTGCGCCTCAGGAAGCTTTGTTCGGGGTTGCCGACCATTCCTTTTACCAGCAGCCTGCGAGCCGGACTGCATTTTGCGGCGTTTGGATGGCTGCTGAGAAACCTAGCAGAAGTTTAAATCGGTTAGTTTCATAGTTATCTCCCCAATAATGTTACCTCTTGGCTTACATTCTTTGCTGTTTCCATTGCAGCGTGAGTCAAATCTTTCACCCATCTCCATAACAGCTCGTTACCGCCGCTCTCTCCATCAATGTATTTGTAAAATATATATACAATAGCTTCTAATGATGCGCCTCGACCCCGAAACTCAATCGGCCGACCCGTACTCCGTGAGCCAAATACCAATTCAAGTTGGTGGTCAAGAGCGCCATGAACCGAACCGTAATGCTCGATGTCATACGGGCTCATCAAGAAACTCTGAAATGGGTATATATTGGGGTGGTCAGAGAGTGTAGTGGGTAGACTACGAAGGTGGCGTAGTAATTCAAGAAGACGAGGGTCGTATTGCACGGACGATGTGCCGGTCTGGCGTTCGGATAGGTTTCGAGGGAGCGACATGATGCGAAGCGGGTGTGGTGGCAAAGTTCAGGTGGCGAAACTGACTGAACCGCATTATATGCGAGCTGATTACTAATGCGGTAGGTGCACGTGGAACTTTCCAGTAAGTTCGGTTAGTTACTGTAAGTAACGGCTGGAAACACCTGTTTAGAAGTGTGTGTAAGCAACCGGTAAGCGTTTCTTGATTTCTTACGGAGCCCTATGACGCGCTGCTGATGCCGCCCGCTCCACCCTGCTTGATACTCTTTCGACGAAGAAAACCAGAATATGCTGCAATATAGGCCATTACACTATTGTTGCGACCGGGGGAACACTGTTCGACCTGTCACCCCACTACAATAGAGGTATATTTCCACACACTCGTCCGTAACTTGTTTTGGGAATTATTTAGAGAGGCTAGTAGTATATAATTATGCATCCTATGCCCAATACTTTCACTACGACATATATTTGACAAGGCAAGGTCTGTGACCCGGTTACAGGCTGCTTCTAGTGTTTATAAATATAATCGCCTGTCTGCAACTGGTGAGCGATTTTCTATTTCTTACGGAGCCTACTCCTGACTTGGTCATTGAACCAGGATCGCCATGGCAGTGTTTTTTTTTTTTTTACTTAATCAGTTGTTAATTTGACAATGAAAACCTTGGGCTTTATTCAGATGGATTGATCGTCAGTATTGACTGGACATTGCTCTATCCCCCAAGCGGGCATATTTTCAAGTCGCGTCTCACCTTTTACTTGCGTTCGGACTGGGGCTCGGCGGACTTTACTTTCTATCTTGACAGCGCAGCGCCTATCATCACATTCAACATGACTTGTTTGTCGCTCGATGGACTCTTGTTCCCGGTGTGGTTCGCTCCTTTAAACAACCATGCTGCGTTCCACGATGTGCGCTATTCTACTGCGCTACCTTGTTCTAGCCTCAATGCTCTT